>JAYJLV010001594.1:0-10517 GCA_036873485.1 Torymus texanus | reverse complement strand
TTCAAATTAATCATCGATAGTGCACTAAAATTGATTGTTTGATTGCCTGAATATTTTAATGCACTATCGATGATTAACTTGAAACTTTTATAACTTTGGAAGAAATCAACATTTTGTAATCCTTAATAAAGCAAATGAAAGATCATCTTGTCTAGTTTTATTTTCTATATTTAAATGAAATTTAAAACTTTCATAAGTTAAATGGCTACAGTTCGAAAGAGACGTTTTTCAAGACTTTTTTCGAAATAAACCTAAAAATGTCGAGAACTTTAGCTTTTTTGAGCGTTAGGATCTCATATTGCAACTTTCATTATATTTCTACACCCAGAAACTTATCCCAAAGTTTGAGCCAAATCTAGAATCCGAAGGTAGTGCACTCTCCTGGTTAGTATAAATACACTAAATCTTATATCGAAAAATTATAAGATAATTATCGTTTTACTTTGTTTTGTTTTTAAAGATTACTTTCAAAGAAACAATCAATTTTCAGAAAAAAATACAAAGAATAAAAAGTGCTTATAATTGATCAACGAATGAAATCGAATTTTTTTAGAATTTTTTTTCAATTTTTTTAAATTTTTAGAAAATTCGAGTATAAAAATTTTTAAAATCGTGTTTAAGAATTCTGAAAAAAACTTTATTACATTCCTTGGCGAATTTTAAGTCCCTTTTGTACTTACAACTTTTTTTGGAAAGTTTATACTTTTTTAGATAAAGCGTCCTAAACATAATGAGCGAAAATTCTCGTTTCGGACGCCATTTTGGATCAACCAGGTAACATAATTAACTTTCTAAGTACATTGTTTTAAAATTCAAACATTCCGTCCCCCATCTAAATTAGTTTTAAGACGATTCCATACCAGACAGCTATTAAAAAATTCAATTAAAAAAAAATTTCGCGTTTTTTGCAATTAAAATTCATTTTTGAGTAATAAATTATAATTTTTTTAAATTTTAAACTTCACCATTCAAAATATCGATGAAGAATCTATGAACTTAATATGTTCCAAAATTTTTGGCGCCCAAATTAATCCCATCTCGAGAGCTCTGCAATAGATGTGAAAAAGTGTCCTGTTGGACGTTAATGGGTTAATGAAAGGCAATTACATACAAATATTATTCTCTGTTAACAATAAACTTTTTATCATGACACAAAGGTTCATTGAAAATGTTGAAGACAACTACAATGTCACTTCGATAACAGTACATAATGATCAGCACAATGATCAAGTTCATAATGTAATTGACAATAAGCGAACTTCTGCTACTGAAGTAATCTTTACCTATAAAAATTACCGTAAAATTAAAAATAGTGGTTTCCAAGAACTCATAGATAATTTACGAAGAGCCTTCGTGCAATATAATTGTAACCATATCCAAATAACAAATATCCTACTTGTTCTAAGGAGCCATCCATGTGTCTCCGCATTATCAGCTAAGAGTGTTTCCCTACTACAAACTCCATGCACTTTCACTGAAGAAATTATGAACGTTCCCTGGGATGAATATATGGATTTTGGACTGATAAACATAATAATCAAAATATTATATGAAACGCAAGAAAATGATATTCCTTCTGAAAAACTAATCATTGATTTTAATATAGATGATTGTGAGTTAAACAAAAAAATTATGAATAATCCCTATTCAAGTTCCGATATTCAATATAGTTGAGAGCAATCCGGGAATAGTTGCGTTTGATAAGGGCCGCAAAAAACCTGTTGATATAGAGCTGTTTTTACGTAATTTCACAAGAGATGATGTAGATTTCCAAGACAAAGGTCTGCACTATAAAAATAAGAATTTTATAGTTCAGTTTTGAGTATGTATAGTTGATCTTGTGGCTCCGCTTCTTTCTTAAGACATAGAAACCACAACTCCTTAATCCCATGTTCCAAATGTTATGTAAAAGAATTTAGATATAAATATACTTCGGTGAATTTACATGAAGATAGTCAACTTCGTAATGATAATGATTAGGCTGAGGCCCTTGTGAAGAGCATCACATTGACAAGAGCCCTGTTGTACAACTGGAAACCGGATTAGTGACGCAAGTTCCCATCGATGCTATGCATTGGATTTATTTGGGAGTGCATAAAAGAATGTTAGTAGCATGGTCAAAAGGATCGAGTGGAAAAATGGTCAAGTTATCAATAATCCAGATAACACAACTATTTGATCGAATATCAGTCATTGCTAAGCATTGTACTCGAGAATTTGCGAGGCTACCTGAATCATTGGAATTTTTAAAAGATTATAAAGCCATACATTACATACCACATCGTCAATTTCTACTTTATTTTGGTATCGCTGCAATTCATGGTATAGTAAATAATAATATTAATAATATAAAACTTTCTAGGAAAGTATAAAGTAAGGCAAGTATAGACGGTTTTTCTGTATAATCTATCTCCCGTTCCCACTTCCTCTAGCTTTCTCGTTCTCTTGCCTCTTTCTTAATCCCATCTACTCAATAAAACTTCTCTACAAATTGAATAATTTTTGTCATAATTATGAACAAATTATATGTAAGTAAGTACATACAAATTGTTTGCTGAATATCAAAAAAATGAAAGTTGTGACATCAGTTACCGATAGCCAAGTAATGCAAACAACTCTCGGAAACATCTGTATGACTATTCTCAAAAATGTATTCAGATTTGTTCATGCTTCTATACAAATTAAACACAAGAAGGTAGTGAAATCAATTTATTGTAGTCAAGTACTGATTGAGAATGCCGTAAATTAAACTGAGAAAGTACGTGCTGTGGGTAAGGTGTTAAATAATTAGAACACTACAAGTACATAAGTGTTACATATATTGTATGTCGCGCAAGAATACATTATAAAATTATAAATTACATAACTTATTTCAATATTACATGATTTACGGTGTGAGTGTTGAGTGTATGTTACATTAAGAGTACTTATGCTATCAACTAACCTTCAAGTGTGGTGAGTTTCATTTGAGTTTGACCGTTGTGTATAATTCAATGGTACTAATTCAATCTGACCGTCTACAATAGTATTTATTGTAGTGCGTCCAAACGACAAACCACTTGAGACATCCATGCTCGCTGAGCGTGAGTTGTACCGATGAGTTGTGTTCTCACACACGCCGTTGATGGAGTGTGGACGATGTACGTGTGAGGTTGAGTGCAGCCGGTGAGAATTTTGTGTAGTATATCCGTAGCGATGAGCAATCCCTTGGGATGTACTGTCGAGGAGATTTACCGATGTCTTTCAATATGCGCGTTCCACTAAGTAGCACCAAAGATGAGAGCGAACACACCACGATTTTGCCTCATTGAGAGGCCTTTGATGAGAGAGCGACTATAAAAGAAAGGGGCGATAGCTTCCTTCTTCTTCATGTGAGAGTACTAAATAGGTCAAGTTCACGCTCATTACAATACACAAGAGTGAGAGAGAGAACAATAGCGCTGCTACCTTGTTAGTCAGTATAGTGACACTGCTGATTCGGACTGAGCAATGGCGAGTGCTGCCACCGCGCGGGGGCTTTGAGTCTTTCTCGCGTCTACCTACCGCGCGAATTTCAAATGAGTAAAAACCATACTCTTACCCAAACATTCCACCCGTCATCAACCACTAGGTTGATCCAAATTTCCTGGTGGTATAGGTAGTATGGTGAGTTTGGTGATGAGCTGAGTGAGTTCAGTGGTAGCCGTCCTGATGGTAACTACCCTTGTGAGATTGTCCGATCCAGGGTGAAGTTTGAGTACTCTTGCGAGGGGACATTTGCTTGGAGGTAGCCTTTCATGAGTGAGAAGTACCATTGAATCGACCTTGATTTCATGAGATGGATGATGCCATTTAGAAATGGATTGAAGCCGTTGTAAGTAGTGAGCTGACCATTTTTGCTAAAATTGCTGAGTCATCCTTTGAATTGATTGCCACTTTGATAACCTATTCTCATTCAGGAAGAGTACGTAGAGATGTTTCTGGTAATGCGTTGAGTTCTCGTCCTATGAGAAAATGTGCCGGTGTGAGTGCATTTGTATCTTCTGGATCCTCACTGAGTCGTTCTAGCGGTCTTGAATTGAGTAGAGCTTCTATTTGAGTGAGCAAGGTTGCTGAAGCCTCAAAAGTGAGTAATACTTCTCCAATGCTCCTGCGTAAGTGAAATTTGATTGATTTCACCAGTGCTTTCCACTTGCCTGCCACGTGCGGGGCAGCAGGGGGATTGAATATCCATTGTGTTCCAATATTTGGCAGTGAGTTGTACAACGTTGAGTTTTCATGAGTTGGTTGAATAAAGAGTTTCTTCAGTTCCTTGTTTGCTCGAATGAAGTTAGTGCCGCAATCTAAGTAGAGGTATGAAGGTATTCCTCTCCGTGAGATGATTCTTCTATATGCCGCGATGTATCCTTCCGTTGAGTAGTCACTGACCAGTTCGAGGTAACAGCTGAGGTTGAGAAGCCCACAAAAATACAAATCCAGCATTTGTATGTTTTAGATCCACGCCCATTCCACGACGTGATATTGAGTGGTCCTGCATAATCGATCCCTGTGTTTGTGAAAGAAGGTGATGGAGTCACCCTGGCCAGGGGTAGTTAACCCATGAGTTGCTGAGCCCGTGGAGCCCGAAACCTAGCACAAGTTACACATTTGAGGATGTATGACTTTACCGGAACTCTGCCGTCGATGATCCAAATGTCCTACCGAACTTGTGCGATAGTAAGTTGAGCACCACCATGAAGTATTGCTCGATGAGAATGCCTGATGATTAGTGTTGTGAGTTGACAGGTTTTGGTAAGATTGCTGGATGCTTTGAGTAATGATTCTGCTGAGTTTTGTCTAGTCGGCCTCCTACTCTTATGATTCCCATTGAGTCTATGAAAGCAGTCAGCCGAGTGAGTACGTGATTCCGTGGGACTTGTGAATGTTTCAACATCATGAGTTCCGAATGGAAATGAACTCACTGTGTTTCCTTGATCCTGAAGAGCCGTGCCTTGGTGAGTAACTCCGTGGTGAGTCTCATCTTCAGTTGAGAGTTGTCCCGTTCCTTGAGTTTATTACAAGCAAGCATTAACAATGCTGTAACTCTGATTAGATGAGTATTTTTCGATGAGATCCCAGGGAGTTTTTTGTGTGTACCTCAATTGATGTGAGTTGAGAAGGCCAGTCTGATTGTTCCTTGAGTAACCATGGAGGTGCATGCCACTAGAGGTGATGGCTTTAGAGTTGATCCGTGGAAAGGCCTCTTGAAGCACAATCAGCTGGATTCTCCACTCCAGGGACGTGTTTCCAGTGTGCAGTTGGAACCAGTTCTAGTATGAGAGCTACTCTGTTGCCAACGAAGTTCTTCCATCGTGAGGGATGTGAGTGTATCCAAGCAAGTGCTACCTTGGCATCACTCCAAAGGTAGATGGTTGAGATTAACAATTTTGAGTGATCACAGAAGTGTTTAACAAGTTTAGAGAGTAACACTGATGCTCCTAACTCCAATCTAGGTGGATCCGTTGGTGAGTGATGTGGTCTTGATGCAAAGAACTGCGGCCATTGCCTGTTGCGAAACATCCAAGAAGCCATGAAGTTCCACCGACGAGTTTGGCAGAATTCCAAGCGACCTTGGAGTTGAAATTTGATCCAATCTCACTAAGTCTTCTCGAAGGTACAGCCATTTCCTCACAATTGAGTCTGACAGTTGTTCATCCCATGAGATTTTCTGAAGCCACAATTCTTGCAAGAGGATTTTAGAGTTGACTACCACAAGTGAGATGATGCCTAAGGGATCGAATAATTGAGCAACTTACGATATAATTATCCTTTTCGAGATGACCTCTTGCTTGAGTGGCAGTGTTGCTTTAAAGGTGAATTGATCCGATTGAGGGAGCCATTGTAGTCCGAGTATATTCGTAGCGCAATCATAAAGAGGAACAGCATTAGTTGCTGTTGACTCCTTTACAAATTCATTGAGAAGCATAGTTGAGTTTGAGTTCGATTTGGCTAATGGAAAGTCGCCCGCCATGCACATATCATTTAATTGCTTGGCCTTTCCAACGAGTGTTTCTTCAGCAGCAGTTCCACCGAAGATATCATCTACATATCTTCCATTGAGTATTGAGTCCCTTGCCAGTGCATATCTCTCTTTCATCCTTCACCAATTGCAGAAGAGTCCTAATAGCCAGGTAAGGAGCTGCTCTGGTTCCAAATGTGAATGTTGTCAAATGGAAGTGAGTGAGTTGACCCTCGTCATCTATCCATAAGATGCGTTGTAAATTCCAATCTTGAGGGTCAACCTTAATTTGACGATACACTTTGGTGATGTCCTTTGAGAAAACATACTGTTCGATGCGAATCTAAATCAGCACATCTATAATGTTAGGTGAGAGGTTAGGTCCCGTATGCATTATGTCGTTGAGAGAAGTTCCGTTGCAGGTGAGAGCCGATTCCGTGAATATTACTCGTAATTTAGTGATGAGGCTGTCTTCCTTAAAAACTTCATGATGAGGAAGGTAATATGATGGTTTAATGGATAATTCCTATTGAGGGATCCGTACCATGTGATCTAAATTACAGTATTCTTGCATGAATGCATAATACCTTTCCTTGTAGATGGCATCTTGAGTACATTTGTTGAGTATTCTTTTCAGACAGGCTTGAGCTTTTCCAAACGAGTCACCAAGTACAACAGCTGATCTTCTGAGAGGCAATCTCACTTGATATTTTCCTTGATCGTCTCTAGAGTGAGTTTCTGCGAAATGGTGCTCACATCAAGCTTCTTCCGTAGTGACTTCCGCTGTCGGCTTCCTCCTGTTGAGGAGAAGAATTCCTCTGTGTTGAGTTTCACCTGTGGATGATGTACTACTTTGTGTTGAGTGCTTGACGAGAAAGGTCCGATGAGTAGCCAACCAAAAATCGATAACTGAGCAGTCGGTTCCATTACACGACCTCTGATGAGGTTCGGTTTGATGAGTTGTCCATAATGATCAGCACCGATAAGCACATCTACTGGTTGAGGTTATCAAAATGTAGGAACTGCCAAGTGTAACTTTTCCGTATGTCTCCATGTATATTGATCACATTGTTCTGATGATAAAATAGATGAAACTTGGCGAACAATGTGAGCTGTGATCCTAACCTTGATGTTACTATGGATGCCTCTTAGATGTAATTGAACCTTTCCTTGAGTGTGAGTAGCCTTTGCTCCTCCCACTCCAATAACTGACAGTGATGAGTGTTGCCGTGGTATGTTGAGTCTGTCAACTATGTCGTGGGAAATGAGTGAGATTACCGCGCCTGAATCTACCAATATTCTGAGTTGTTGAGATGTCACCACTGAGTCGTATCATGCCAATGCAGTTGCTAACAATGTTGAGTAGTTGAGTGATGAGCGTTGCCGCTGAGTTTTACCGGGATCCTTGGTGATGGCGCCATCTCCCTATTTCTTTGCATCTGATGAGCGTGGCAGTAATTGAAAGTTGGGAGTCAATGTGTTGGAGACATGAATCATAGTGTGACGATTCCCATTGCAAGTTTCGCACCGATGTTGACAGTTCTTTGCTGAGTGTAGGCCGAGGCAATTGAAGCACAGGGGCTTCGCCATTACGAACTGTCTGCGGGCTGCTTGATCCAATCCACTGAAGCTTAGGCAAGCAATAATGAAGTGAGATTCACCACAGTATCAACAAGGATGTTGAGAGAATCTTGCCGAGTGAGTAACCTTCTGATGTTGGGAGGCAGTGGAACCAGGGGGTGCTGAGCTGGTACAATTTACTTTGACTTGGTGCTGGCTTGATGTTGTTGCCCGGAGTGCTGATGAAGCACTAGCTGTAGTCGCCAATTCCAATGCCCTCACTCTGTTGGTAAGGAAGATCTCCAACTGATCAAAGGTTGGAAACACGGTGGGCTTGTCCAACGACGTCTCCCAAGCCTCCCTCGTTGAGTGATCCAAGAGTTTGCTCAACTTGTGAGTGGTGATGCAGTCATGGACCTCTTTTTCTGACACGATGACATCAATCGCCTTCTTTAGATTTGAGGATTCCGTGAGTAATACACTGAGTGTGGCTGGTGATTTTCCGTGAGCTGGTCCAAGTTCGTTGAGTTTGTCCAGGAGTTCATACAAGAGTAACCTCTTCTTTTCGAATCTGTTGGTGAGTACAGTCCATGAAGGTGTGAGCGACGCACTGGACAGTGAAAATCCAGAAATTAAATTGAGAGGCAATCCGGTGAGTGAGCTTCTCAAATAATGAAGTTTCTCTACATCAGTGAGACCATGTTGGTAGTTTAATTTCTGGTAAGTTGCTGAGTGATTGTCCTCGGGTTTTACCGGGAGTGATCAATTCCGTTTTCTTACGCCAATTGTGCTCGAGAATACGTAACTCAGTCATCACCTTGATGTAGCAATGGTTCATCTGCTGGAATACATTGAGGGTATAATAGTCATGATCGACTAGTGCCGATGTTGTGTGTGCCTCTATAAAACTGTGTTCTTCCTTGAACACCTTGTCTGTTTCCTCTGAGTCTTCCTTCCAGCCAAAAATGAGTGAGTCCAGTGCCTTGTTTGAGTGTTCCATGATGATCGCCTTGAGTGCCAACATGTGCTCCAACCGCGTGAATTGTGACCGAATTTTGGAATATACCACCGTTGGTTTAGCTGCTGGTGAGTTTGACCTTGAGCGAATCCTTTTATCGGTGAGAGTGACCTGCTTCTGATTCCCACTGCCACCGGGAACGCGAAGCTTCAGAGATGCCTGGTTGTCGGTGCCAATGGTATGATCCTCACCAGGGTTAGTGTTTGATTTCTTCTCGTTGAGTTCTGGATCCGCTCCCTTGTTGAGATCAGCTATGTTGAGTTACCTATGCATAGTTGGCAATGAGTAAGCGCATATTACAAGATTATACCCACAGTATGTACATAATCCGTCTCGAAGGACCAAATGATTGAGAATGCCGTAAATTAAACTGAGAAAGTACATGCTGTGGGTAAGGTGTTAAATAAGTAGAACACTACAAGTACATACGTGTTACATATATTGTACGACACGCAAGAATACCTTATAAAATTACAAATTACATAACTTATTTCAATATTACATGATTTACGGTGTGAGGGTTGAGTGAATGTTACATTAAGAGCGCTTATGCTATCAACTAACCTTCAAGTGTGGTGAGATTGATTTGGTTTTGACCGTTGTGTATAATTCAATTGCACTAATTGAATCTGACAGTGTACAATAGTATTTATTGTAGTCCGTCCAAACGGCAAACCACTTGAGACATCTGTGCCCGCTGAGCGTGAGTTGTACCGATGAGTTGCGAAGGTTGCTGACGTCACGCTGACATGGCAAACGATGGTGAGAACACGCCGTTGATGGAGTGAGGACGATGAACTTGTGATGTTGAGTGCAGCCGGTGAGAATTCCGTGCAGTATATCCGTAGCGATGTGCAATACCTTGTGTACTGCCGTTGAGATTTACCGATGTCTTGCAATATACGCGTTCCACTGAGTAGCACCAGAGAGAGAGAGAGAGAGAGAGAGAGAGAGAGAGAGAGAGAGAGACAGAGAGAGACAGAGAGAGAGAGAGAGAGAGACAGAGAGAGAGTACAATAGCGTTGCTACCTTATTAGTCAAGGTAGCGACACTGCCGATTCGGACTGAGCAATGGCGAGTGCTACCACCGCGCGGGGGTTTTGAGTCTTTCTGACGTCTAACCTACCGCGCGCGACCGCGGGAATTTCAAATGGGTAAAAATCATACTCTTGCCCAAACAAGTACTCATAAGATAACTTCATTGACAACTTTAAGTACTTTATTGCGCGTAAAATTACTTTTTATGCCCACATTGTAACTTCAAAAACATTCAGCCAACGGACATAAAGTACTACTTAACACCTAATAAGTGGCGGAATAACTCACATACTCCTACAAAACTTTATTGTATAGAATCTACGACCTTTACGCCGGCGTAGGTAAAAATAATTTTTAATATATAACTGTATGCCTTCTTTTCATTTCTAAAATTCACAAGAATTTTTCAGATATTTACGAAAAATTACATAGATACCAACACATCACTCAATGTTGAACTTTCTATAATATTACGAGTTTTGGGGGGACAAGAGACGTCTACAGCTGCTCAAGCAGGGGTGGTCCTCCATTCTCCCATACATACTTGGCGGGTCCGACGGTTTGCATTTTACCGGTGGGATTTGTAAATGCAGAATACTAAATAAATACTACACAACAAACTTGACCCCGACCACAGAGGTCAAGGCCAAGAATTTCTGACGACCCACGCACAGTGGAAAATAATGGAAACAATTCCAGCCACGCGTCATTTTATAAGATAGGGTTACAATCTTTTGTTAATCTCTTTAAAATGTCATACATTTTAAGCTACAGGTGCGGGAATTATGAAATCTATCACTGTTTCTTTAGTAATCCAGAAAAATATCATACATCTAAGCTAATTTATAACCCTCAACCTACCTAACCCTAGGTACAGCGAGTTAGCTCGGTATTTTTCTTCAAATAATTAAATTTTATACTACA
>JAYJLV010001583.1:0-10517 GCA_036873485.1 Torymus texanus | reverse complement strand
ACACACACACACACACACACACACACACACACACACACACACACACACACACACATATATATAGACACGAAAAATTGTTTGCTCAAAAACAACGGATTCTTGTATCAAAACTCTTAAAACATGTTTTTAAACATTTTTGTTTCAAAAATGTTTCTCCCTTACAAAGCAAAAATTACATATAGATACCATTATATCACTATTTTTCATTATTCTTTTTAATTTTAAACTTCTTATAGAATATTTTATATCATCTGGGGAGGACAAGAGAAGAGAAGTCTAGAGCTGCTCAAGCAGGGATAGTCTTCCGTTCTCCCATACATACATGGCGGGCCTCACAATTTAAAGTTTAAGGTATAGGCATGGTTATTTTCATATAAATATTCATAAGTTTAATGATCAGGAGAAATGTATAAATGGATTGCTTCTACATATTACATATTAAATATTAATCCGTGAATCATATCACTCTGTGTCTATATAGAAAGTTGAAAGGCATACAAAATCTGTTGCTAATAGAATGTTTAGTAAAATAAAAAATTCTCATCCGTTAATCACACGCCATCATGGCATCGGAGAGTGAAGAGCATCCCGACCGGGGAGAGCTCAAAATGTATAAGTGTCACCCAAATACACCAGTAAAAACAGTAGTTTGTGTATGGTGCGAAGATACGTACTACATCAGTGATTTTGTTAAAATAAAAAATGCAACATACAAAGGAGGACCTTTGGTAATATGTCCAGATCATAATCTAACCTCAAAAGTAGGTGACCACATGTTGACCGAAGAAGTGAAAATGTTTATAGCTCAAATAAAAGCAGCTAAAGAGGAACAAATGAAAGAGCAAATTTTAAAAAAGTTAAGGGAAACCACAAAATTTGAGAATAATAATAGTGTAGAATACGAAAATTTAAGAATGGGAAATTATTTACTAAAAGATCTCAGCGCAGAACTAAAGGACAAGAATAAGATACTGAAAGAACTTTTAAAAAAAGAAAAGAAACTCTTGAATAAAGAAAATGATAATACTGGAATAATTGTCAATAAAAGATCATATGCTGAAATTACTTCAGGTAAGACACAAAAGCCAAAAAGGATTCCACGAATTATAATAAAAAAAACAAAAAAAGAGGAGAAAATGAATAAAATTAATGAAGACATAACACACTATCTGACAAAGGAAAAAATGATTCAAACCAATAGTGTATACAAAAAAGCAAAAGAGGAAACAATAATTAATTATTCTAGTGAAGAATGTGCTGATAAAGCATATGACATTCTAAAAAAGAAGTTATCAGCGACATGTGAAATTGTAAAAGAGCAGATACTGAAACAAAAAATGAGGATTGTTGGAATAGTCATAGTCATAGTCATAGTCATTGTGGTCGGGGACGGTCGGCGGCCCCTTTCGGGGACGTGCCTCCCAAGCACTCAGGCCGAAACCCATTGTGCTTCACCCCTTTTTCATCAGCCACTATTCATCCTGGCCTTTATAAGTTCTATAACCTTACAAATTGAGTCCAGTTTCTGATCCCACAAGTCCTGTTGCTCGAGGAAGAACAGACCCCACACCCTTCGTCTCACCACCACTAACACTGGGCAGCGGCACAGAAGGTGGGCTGAGGTCTCCTTCTTCCCCTCACACCACCTGCATATACCAGTTCCTTCTTTGCTTATCCTGTAGTGATGGTACCCAACGTCACAGTGTCCCGGCAGCCACTCTACCACCAGTCTGATCTCCCTCTTGGATAATACCACGATACTCTTGCACCACCCAGCCGGAGTTTCGTTATCCAAGAGGTACCTAGCCTGTCTGCAATCCGTCGTTGCTTGCCACCTTTCTCTTGCCTTGGTGGTAATCCACCTGTCCAGCTTCTCCCTAAGCGCGCTCTCTGCTAGCGGTAATCTGCGATACTCCGCTCTACATCAAGCAGCGCCCCTTTTCGCGAGTCGGTAACCCTATTCTCAGTGGATAGCCAATCCAGTGCCTTCCTGCAGTTCCACACCTCCACCAAGCGGAATTCCACGGTTCCCACCGCCCGAAGAGCAGCCACGCTGTCCGAGAAGATGGTGATCCGCTCCTCTTTCATTCCACTAGAGGTCATGGCTTCTGCGCATTCTCGTATCGCTCTAACCACTGCCTGGAAGACAGTGGCGTGTTGGTCGAACCAAAGGACAATGTCTGTCAAGCTGCCCTTCCTCCACGCCGCCGCTCCCGTTCCCTTGTCATCCTTGGACCCATCCGTGTACCACATTATACCTCCTGAACCCAACGCATCTTCGTTCCAGTTCATCCTGTCGGGATAGATCACCTCGAAGTTCCTCACGAAGGAATACCTCCTCGGCATCCTATCCCTGCTAAAGACTTCCAGGGTTCTGCCTGCCACCTCCTCCAGCTTTTCATCCCAGTGTTGCCACCGTTGCAGATCGCCAAGGACTCGAGCTTTTGCTCTGCAGGCCTCCACCCTGACTACCAGTTCCAGAGGCTGCAACCCGAGCAGCCTCTCCTTAGCCCTCACGGACACCGATAAGCGCGACCCCGTGATACCTCAAAGCATCAGGTTCTGCAGCGAGTCCAGCTTCTTGATACCATCCTTGCGTTTGCACCTGGACGTCCAGGCAATTGCATCATGCAGCAGTCTGGGCCGCAGCACCGCCGAGTACAGCCACAGAATCATGCAAGGCTTGAGTCCCCACGAGACCCCAAAGACCCTTTTGCACGCCCAGTAGGAGGCTATAAACTTACGTTTCACTGCGCCCAAGTGCTTTGCTCAGTTCAACTTCCTGTCGAAGACGACCCCCAGGTACTTCGCCTGTTCCGAGATAGCCAAACGCTTTCCTAACAGCCGAATCTCCTTTAGCGCCCCGATCTTATATCTGGTTGAGAAGTTGACCAGCACCGTTTTGTCGGGGTTGATGATCAGATCAACCTCCCTACACCACTCCTGCACTATGGACAGAGCCTGGCGCATAAGCTCCACCAGCACCGTTTCGTCATCTGCCGTGACAACCAGCAGCAGATCGTCCGCATAGGCCTGGGTGTAGAAACTTGCCTCGTTCAACCTTTTCAGAAGTTCGTCAAGGGCCACGGCCCAGAAAGTCGGTGATAGGACACCCCCCTGTGGGCATCCTCTAGTAATATAGCCAAATGACTCACTCGCGCCCAACCCCGCAACGACCTTCCTCCATTTCAGTACGCTCTGTATCCACCTGACAAAGGTGCCAGACACCCCATGTGCACTTGCTCCTTTGCTGATAACCTCCGTGGTTGTGAAGTTGAAAGCCCCCTCCACATCCAGAATGGCTGCGAGCACCATGCCCTGTTCCTTATCCCTCTGCTTGTGAACCTTTCTGCCTCGTGCAGCGCAGAGTCAACTGACCTGTTCATCTGATAGGCGTGCTGCTTAGGATGCAGCGGACGCTCTATCAATGGTCCGTCCCTAATGAAACGGTCCACCAGCTTTTCTCATACCTTTAGGACAAAGGATGTTAGACTAATTGGCCTATAGTCCTTTGCCATTTCATGTGTTTGCTTCCCAGGTTTCGGTGGAAACACCACCCTTGCCACTCTCCACACCGTTGGGATGTATCCCAACTCGATACAGACTCTGAATACGGTGGTGAGAGGTCCCACCGCCCACCGAATCCTGTCCTCCTGCACCACCATCTCCGCGACCGCCGCGGATTCCTCATCCTCTGGCCCGTCGGCCCCATCCTCCGGTAGCACCATAGCCATTCCGGGAAGATGAGTCGCCCTCAGGTGCCCGAGTGCCTCAACACTGCTCTCCGCCCAGTCCCCGGACTGGAACCCCCAAATTGGAAAGGCGAAAGAAGAGAATTTGCTTCAAGGTGCTGCGAAATCTGAGTGGCTATGATTTTATCGAATATCTTCGCAAGATGACACAAGTTAGCGATAGGCCGTGTATTGGAAACAGATTGAGGATTATCACATTTATTTAATAGGCTTCCACAAATCTGGATAAACATTTGTACTTATCGAGCAATTAAAGATGTTAACTAAAAAAGGTAAGAGTGGTAATAATAAACTCTCAAGGTGCTTCCAAGGAGCCCATCCGGGCTCTGACCTTTAGATCTGTTACAAAGCGTTCGCGCAGTTTCGTAAACTTCAGCAGCGGTTATTTCGCGAAAAGATAAGAAGGTACCATCACTAATATCACGAATAGGTGCGACTATTGCGGCAAGGGTACTTGAGGTGCAAGGGGGGTGTGCACAAGCAACTGAACTGAAGAACGAGTTTAACTCGTGCGCAGTAAATTTATTGCAACTAGGGCTAATCTTAGTAGCAGTCAATCCCTCCTTCCTCAAGATGTACCAGATGCGAGTACTATCATTCGCCGAGGCTAATTCATTTCGCAGGTACGCCTGTCGTTACAAACTTATAAAGTAAAGTGATCGCTAAATGCCCTGCCGCAATCGGAGAGTCGGATTTACTGAAAGAGACGAGCTTAGAGGAACTATCAACAATCGCAAGGTCAATGGACGTGGCAGCATTATTACTGAAATTAGTGGCTCCATACGGGACTAAATACAGGGAGCGTTGATTAATAGCATCTAAAAGATGACGAGAGTGGAAAGTGCTCTAGAGCACATTAACATTGAAATCTCCTAGAATGATAATATTTTTGTATAATTGGGCTAGTTCTTCGATTACATTAAAAAATTCAGTGAGTACATGGCCTTCCTCATGTCTATATACAACTGCTAGCCGTAACTTCGAAGCGCCAGATGCAGACGAAGAGGCTATTTCCAATACTAAGAACTCTGTCTCGGTGATATCTGAGATTTTCGACGCAAACAGGACTTGATAAGTAAGGGACCTATGGATGTAGCAAGCCACTCCACCTGCTTGCATATATCGAGTCTTACTTTTATTTTTTGAGATCGAGATCGTTCCTTACTAGGTTAAAATCACTGATTTGCACATGGGACAAGGGAAAGTCCGGGTCGAGCCAAGTCTCCGAGATAGCGATTATAAGTGGCTTGACATCATCAATATATTTCGAGACGAGTCACGCTTACGCCTTAAAGAATTTATGTTCATATGGGAAACTATGAGAAAATCAGTACTGAGTGTCGGGCGGGATAAGGTTAAAGACGGATTAAATTGCCGTCAGATCAACTTATTCAAGTCGGAGTGTGATGAGATTGAGAATACTTCAGAATCAGTGTTTTTGCGGACAAAGATCTGCTCATTTCTGACCCAAACTCTTTCATAACGACAAATCTTTCCACGTTCTCTGACTAATCTTAACAAATCATGCTCTTCTTTGGCGAGAAATTCATTGAGAAACACTTTCTTCTCTGCAAGATCAGGTAGTTCAGGGAAGATGGTTACAACAGTGATGTTCCCTTTAAGAATCTTTATAACCTCATTGCGCACTTGCACTGACTTGAATCGCAGGACAAGCGAGAATGACGTATGAGTAGCAGTGCCAACGTTAGAAGTGCCGGAACCCTGACTCTCCTTGGCGCTTATAAGCTTCCTGATATTAATTATGTCACCTTGAAATCTAGCGGCACCAATGAAATTGAAAATGCGGGTGACTACTTCGTAGATCAACTGACCTTGAATGGGTAAGCCCGATACAAGGATTTCGGCAGTTGACTCATGAGGTCGAGCAGTTTGAATTGCGCGCTGCTCAAGAGCCTGTAGTTGCTCGTCGACATGACTGAATCGCTCTGACGTGGATCTAGCAACTTCGTTTAACCTGGATTCTAATCCCATCATATGCGTAATCATGAACTCATACATCCGAGACATCTTGGCATCGCTATGCAAATTGTTGAACCTTGACATTTCTTCCGAGACTATTACTTCCTGCTGGTGTTGCTGCGGCACTATCGACGCTCTCATCCCCGGAACCGCTGCTGCCTGCTGATAATGTTGCGGCGCTGTCGAGCCGTTAGGAAAGGTCGGGGAGTTGGATGGCATATTATTACTACTGGCCATATTCATGATGGTAAGTCGAGATCCCCGATGCGAGTTAGATAACGAAGCTAAACAGCACCCCGGAGATGACTTTGAAGCCAAGTATGCGTGCGCAAAAATTTATAAAAATTTGTCATTGCTAAGGACCCTTAACTAATATCACATATAACAGACGCAAAATTAAAATTTAAAACACTATCACATAAAGATCACAAATGAAAGGCTTGCTTACAACTAAAATAGTATCACATTAATAAGGTCTGTTGAGTCAATATAAACTAAAATGCTATCGAGTCAATCGAGAACAACTAAAATACTATCACAGCAATAAGGTCTGTCAAGATAATACGGTTATCGAGTCGATATGTCCTTTGCTGACAGCTCCCTATGCCCACTGAGGACTAGGGATCGAGATCCAGTAAATGTCGAAGCACAGCCCTCCTGAACTTGGAATATGATGGTAGTTGGTGTAGGGAGGAGGAGAAAGAGTTCCAGAGATGAGCACCTTGAACGCGAAACGCCTTATCCCCGTTCTTAGTATGGATTGAGGGAGGCTTCAGCTCGGGCTGGGGACCCCTACTAGAGGGCCTAGGCTTGTGCTTTGTAAAAAAATATGCCAGATAGGTAGGCTCATGCATCCGCAGGATCTTGTACATGAGTAAGGCAGTAAAATAAAGTCTGCGTGAGTCCGAACAAAGCCATCCCTGGCGGCTCCTGTAGGGGGTGATATGCTCATCTCTCCTAACACCGATAATATACCTCACACATGCATTGCTCAGCCGTTATAGTCGTTTCCGTAACTTGAATGACGCTTCTAAATATACTACCGAGCAATAGTTAAGGTGTGGTTGAACCAGGGCATCGACTAACATTCTCCGTAGCGTCTCTGTGGTACATGCCCAGATAAACCGCATGCTGTATAGGGCTTTATTGACTTTTTTTGTCACCTGATTAATGTGCGGTTTCCACGTCAATTTGCTATCTAGTACCACACCGAGACTCGTAACTTCGCTGCTGAATGGGATGAGTTCTCCGGTTTGCATCCTTAGACCAGGCAAACTTAATGCGTTGATAGCATTAACATTGTAACTTGAACCAAAAATGATTGCCTTGGTCTTCCCAGCATTTAGACGCAGTCCAGAGTCCTCCGCCCATCCAGATACCAGATGGGCTACGTCGGCTAACCGTGCCACACCTTCCAAGATTTTGGCTTTAGTCGTATGTACGTAGATCTGTAAGTCATCTGCGTAAAGAATGTGTTTGTACGTCTTTCCATCTAGTATTTCCTGTAGGTCATTCAAATACAGACAGAAGAGCAAGGGCCCCAGAACGGATCCCTGTGGGACTCCCAGTTTGGTTTCTAGCCATTCAGAATTACCATTTTTATTAGTTATAACAATCTGGGATCTCCCTTGTAAATATGATTTAACTCACAGGAGAGCCGATATGGAAAACCCTAGGCTGCGGAGCTTTCTTAGGAGCTTCGATGGTGAAACAGTATCAAAAGCTTTGCTAAAATAGAATAAAAGTAATAAAGTGACTTTCTTATCGTCTTTGGCTGTACGTATGTCTTCAGTTAGTTTTAGCAGCGCCGTCTGTGTACTGTGATGCCTACGGAAACCAGCTTGGAGGGGATCTAATAATTTATTAACTCTAAGATACTCCATAATTTGGTCATGGGCAATTTTCTCGAGAACCTTGGAGAGGAAGCAAAGCAGCGCTATTGGTCGAAAATTCGAGACAGTAGCCGGAGCTACTTTCTTTTTAAGCGCTAGTATTTGCGCCTGCTTCCAGGTTCTTGGAAAAATCCCCTGTGCGAAAGAGGAGTTAAAAATTTTAACAAGATAATTTCCAATTACAGGCAGAGGCTTCGCGACCATCTTTTGGGGGACCCCATCCACTCCTTTTTCCTGTGAGGAAAAGTGAGAAATAGCTAGGACAACGGTATTAAAGTCTACAGGTTTAAACTGAAAACCTTCCTCATTATCAGGCAGAATAATGTCCATTGCTTCTTCAATATTTTCAAGGGGTGAGACGGAGATTCCCGCAAAGTGGGCGTTCAACTCTCCTGGTGTGAACCCGTGAAGGTCCTCCTTTTTCGCTTTGGCAGAAGACCGAGATTGCGCATTTCCTTCCAAATGTCCTTATTTGCATCAAGAGCCCCTTTAAGATGGTCATGCAGCAAGGAGTTTCGCTCTTGAGTAATACGCAAGTCGACCACACTGCTGAGCCGAAGAAACTCATCGAGTAGCCCTGCACGCCCAGTATGTTTGTAGCGTCTGTGCGTCGCATTACGCTTGTCAATGAGAGGCCTCAGCTCTGGACCAAGCTATGGAGCATATTTGTTGTTTGGTTTAACAGTTTTCAAAGGTGCAAGTTCATTTATGGCTCGACTTAGATTTACATTAAGGTTATTCAAAGCTTCCTCCAAGTCGATTTCGATAGAGTCCTTACTCACCCAATCACAGCTTGCCAGCAATTCGTTCAAGGCATTCGAGCAGATGCTATTATAATCTCTATATGAGAATGTCTCTAAAACAGGTGCCGACACTAACAAATTAACAGAAACGTCAATAATGGCATGTTTGCCAAAACTGAGTGAGCATTCGTTGTTGTAGTCTAGTATCTCGTCATTCTCGTCAATGAGCATCAAGTCAATCCATGTGTGAGTGTTCTCATCCTTATGATGTGTTGGACCGTGGGGGACTATTTATAATGATAATTCATTCGCTAAATTCTTTACAGTAATCGCATCTGCGTCGGCCGCCGACAAGTCTGAATTCAAATCCCCCATAATAAATTTGAGACTGTAATTAGCAGCTAGATCTTTTAAAACCGGAAATAATTCTGTATTAGTCTGCATTGCAGTATGGGGAGGCCTGTATATTTCGCCGACTAATATTGAAGAGGAGGAGTCCTGACGTACTTCGCAAAATAAATACTCGAGAACACCTGGTGTTCCTGGTAGCTCTGTGTTTGAAGATACTAGCATAGTAATTTGAAAATCGTTGCGCATGTACAGAGCAACTCCACCTCCGTGTATATTTCGATCTTGCCGTAGAATCAAATAGCCATTGATTTGAATCAGACTGTCGTCGACAACCGGGCCCAGTCACGATTCTGCGATACCAAAAAAAGTTGGGTTTTCCGAAAGGAACAGACATAACCTTTCAATCCGACATCTAAGCTAGTTTATATTAAGGAATCCCGTCTTTAGGAAACCCCCACCCCTCGTCCCTCTAACAACAGTATTCGAGCATAGTCACGGAGCCTGCGCTGGCTCCGCAGTCACTGCTGTTCCCTGCGTCTCGTGATAGTCGCGTCTGGATACATTTGTGACGTCAGTCGAGTTCGTGGCGGTGAGAGAGAGAGAGAGAGAGTCGCCGTAAGGCCTCTACAGGTGCGAGAGAGACGCGACGAGATGCCGTTACCAAAAAAAACCGCGCGCAACGCCGTAGACCGCGACAGGCGCGAGAGAGACACAACGAGACGCTATCATCGACATGCACGTACAGCGCCGTATATTCCAGCAGGCGCGAGAAAGACATGACAAGACGCTATTATCGACATCCGCGCACAGCGCCGTATACTACGGCAGGCACGAGAGAGACGTGACGAGACGCCATCATCGACATCCGCGCACAGCGCCGTATACTACGGCAGGCTCGACTTTTATGACTCTCAAATTGAACGCGCTTTCACTCACTGTACTAACCTTGGAGATAGTATTGCTGCTCAGGAGAATCCTGCTGTGGGTTCAAACTCCTCGATGCGATACGGCTCGAAGGACCAATGTTTCGGCGGATTGAGTATAGACAGGGAGGATTGAATGGATCGAGGGAAAGAGAGACTACTCGGCATTTCGGTACAGTGATGCTTTTCTTTATTTGTCAGGAAATTACAGCAGAAAAAGTAATATGTTCAAATTTATGGTCTTCTCAAGTCGCTGTCTTGGGTGCGAATGAAGCTGGCACATCTGAGACACATTGAAGATCGACGACTCGGAGAGAGCCACCGCCCGCCGTGGCGCTGCCGCTTGCCGAGAAGGAAGTGAGCGCCATCTTTTGGTGCAAATAATATTTCATTATTTCAAAGGACCCCGCACAAACCTTATGGGTTTTGGGTCCCGGTGGATTTGGCTACATTTTCAGCATGATGTAGTCCTCGATATCCTGATCAAAAGTTATCATGGGCACGAAGTCAAAAAATGGAGGGTTTTCGTGATATCGAACGTCATAGATGACTTTTTGCGCGAAAATCCTGGAATAATGCATCTTTGACCTTCGATATCTCAAAAACCCTCCGTTTTTTGACTTTATGCTTCTGAAAACTTTGAATCAGGATATCGAGGACTACACTATACCAAAAATTCAGCCAAATCCACCGAGACTCAACCCCCCCCCACCCGCCCCTACAGCCCACATTACTTGTAGAGTTTTGGGTCCTGGTGGATTTGGCTGTATTTTTGGTACGCTATAGTCCTTGGTGTCCGGATCAAAAGTGTTCATGATCACAAAGTCCAAAAATGGATAGTTTTCGAGATATCGAGGATGCCAAGTCCCTCAATAA
>JAYJLV010001572.1:0-10518 GCA_036873485.1 Torymus texanus | reverse complement strand
AGAGAGAGAGAGAGAGAGAGAGAGAGAGAGAGAGAGAGAGAGAGAGAGAGAGAGAGAGAGAGAGAGAGAGTAGAAAACCCAGCGGAGAACGAACCGCGGTGAGATATAACCGACGTAGAGAAGCTGAGTTCCGCAAGAGACGCCTCTTGAGAATTCATACACACATACACACACGTATACATATATATATATATATACACACGTACGCTGCACCAGCGAGCAGTTTACGTGTGTGACAAGAGAGCTTCACCGTTTCTTTCACGCATACGCAGCGTATAGAAGTTCAGTTCGATGTAGTCGGTGCGAGCAAACGTTGCAGACTGTGAATGAAGAGAAGAAAAACAGGACGAAGAGTATAAAGAAAAGTCGAGTTTAGACGATTACTTTCTAATCGAAGTTACCACCGACGCCGCTGTTCGTCTTACGTTGTAGCGGTGTGTATTGAGTAATGTTGTGATATGCTCTTTTTTTTCTTTTTACGAGGCGGCGCGGTGCGGGGAAAACTGGATATGCGCTGTTGTATGTTTGCTTTAAGATTGGTTGTAGCGATTCGTAGCGAGTCGCTATATGAAAGCCAAGCGAATGCGTATAATTCAATGAATTACGTACGACATCTCCTTCACTTCTTTGTCACGTTATCAAAACGGCGATGAATAACGGGAAAAATTAAGCACATACCTACGAGTATAGTGAACAGATGTACGAATCGTCTACTGTGTCCACGGTCGCACGGAAAAAGGCAACTAATTAAAAAAAGATGAGGTAACCGAGCGACCTAGATACATATATGAGTATACAAATAAATAACATTATTAAATGTATCATTCGGTGTAGCATCCATTTATAATTATATACATACAGATTTCGATCTATCTGAATAATTGAACGTCGGGGTTCGATAAATCCACGAATGTTCTGGCACAAGTGAAAATATTTCTGCAATATGGCTCAGAGTGGGAATCGTAAATTTATCTTATCGAAATTGAAAAAACGAAAATGCGATCATTTATCGGTACTCAAAATACTAATTTTTTATTTACTTGTCACGTTTTTTCGACTTATACTTGTGTTAGAAGTAACTCGGTGGATTATCGAATCATAATGCTCGCATTATTATTGTAAAATTATACATTTCAATGTACATGAATAATTGTTGTCAAAGCGTACATTTATGTGAGGGAAAGCGTGAAGCGAGAGAATAATCAATGTCGCGTCGAATATATCACACTTTTATAAAACATGAAATCGTGATGAAATTCTTACCGTTGTCAGAAAAGCACGTGTTAAATTGAAAATATTGAATTAGCGCAGTAACATATGCTGTCTTAATATATGTCGATACGTTCATTCATGCACGTAATCTTTAATATTCTCATTTGATTTTTATACATAGTTATATTAAAAATTTCATATTTTTACCATACAGCGATGTGTACTTTTTTAATATAAAATATAGTTACACCTTTAATAGAAATACATATATTGTATTTTTTACGATATTGCATGTAAACTTTTACGATAATAACATTTTTTCTCTCCGAGCGTGTATATATAGCTAACTTTTTTAAAATTAAATTTTAGCATGCAAAATATTTCATGTAACAATGAATATTTAAACAACATCGTGTACCAACGCTTTTTACTACGTTTCCCAGATTCGGTAATATTTCGAGAATACATTAAATAATCATTATGCATGGGGTACTTTCCAAGGTCAGTATAATATATCTACACATAAACACGTGTTTATAGACGTACAATGTTACATAAACCGAAATAACATAAAGTTATAATGACATCCAGCTTATATTAATGTTCATTAGCGTACAGATAACATTACCGAATTTGTTAAGAATTATGGTGAATTAATGTCGAAAAAAATGAATGACTGTATATAAATGTTCACTACCACACGGGACGTATATTGTAACTCTCGTATAATGTTTACAACAACATTCAACTCGATTCAATTCCTCCCTTTTCTTATTCGATCCAATCAATTCAATGTGAGTAAAAAAAAGATGCAAGTAAAAGAAAGTTTTCATATACCAACCGTACTAACAACATCGCGTTCAACACCCATGCAGCGATCGAATCTGCCACGCTATAGTAGTCGCCACAACAACAGCAACCGCCCCAACGTTTTTGTTCCCTTTGGCGACATTTCGCGACAACGACGACGGTAACGCGTCAGCAACGTTACTGTTGATCGCGCTGACGCGCAGGAAAAAGAAAACCCGTTGTAGATGCAAATCGAATCAGTGCGCTCACGCGAACTCCAATGCGTACACATATATATACACGCGCATACATGATAATTTACTACTACTCACTCTTGTACGTGTTATATAGTAGTGTACAACAACATATAGTATACAATTCTTATATATATATACACACATACACACACACACACACACACACACACACACGCGCGTATGTATATAGTATATCTATGAGCGTATCGCGATTGTAAACCGTTTAAACAAGGTACTCGTACAGTATAGCGAGACACGCGATTTCAAGAGGAGCAGAAAGAAGAGAGAGAGAGAGTCTTCGAAAGAGGAGCGTAATACCAGGTTGCATATATACGAAGCTCCATCGCGGGATTTTGACGAGAAAATGAAATGTAATCGCCGAATTTCATTATCCGAGGAGTAGGATTTACGTGAGAGGCCCGAAATAGAAGGTTTTGCACGCCGAGATAGAGTACAAAATGTAATCGCGAGCTGTAGCGCGAAGAATAAGTGATTCTATAATAGATATGCTGTATATATACTCGTAAATTTTTTTAATCAATCGTATAGTATATATATATATATATATATATACATATCGCTGTAAATGATTGAGGCTCTTTGGACTATAAATCAGAATTAGAACGCGGAAAGTAGATAAAAATATCGAAAGTAAAATATGACAGAAACGAGCACCCCACCAAAAAAAAAAAATAAATGAGTTTCGGTGACCTACGAGATATTTATTTTTTGTTTTTTTTTTTTGTTTTTTTTTCGTACGACCCGAAAACCGATTTATCACGTATCTTGATGACGTTAACAGCGTCATTCTTTCGACGTAAATTAAATGAACGATACACCTCTCTCTCTCTCTCCCACACACTTTTTTGGGAACCGGTGTCGTATTTATTATCCGCATAAATAAACAGTATATTTTTACATTGCACAGCGCGGTTGGAGCAATTTTTCAAAAGTATTTATGCGTTCTACCTCGTAGCAGTAACTCTCTACCCCTCTCCCGCTCTCTCTCTCTCTCTCTCTTTTCCCTCCATACTCTCGTTTGTCGGCTTGTGTTTATTGTTCAATTTTCACTTAAACAGCGTATACAGGCGCGTAACGATGTCGATAATAACGCCAACAGCTGCCGCATAATTTAATAAACAAATGTTATCGGAGAAAATTCAGCGTGACGCTCTTATAAATATTACACGACATATTTTCCGGCATTTATTCTTTCAGCGCTATTCATTGCTTTTTATTGCTTGAAAACTCATGGCGAGAGTTCACATTCTGACAAATGATCACGTATGACTGCGTGACAAAAAAAAAATATCGCAGTTGTCGCACATACTATCGCTTAAACAGCTCGCACGGTAAAGAAAAAGATCTCGACGAGCGTCGTCGTCATAATTAATATCCTTCTATATCTATGTAGCACAAGATATGTGTATATATGTGTTTCACTTCTTCATCGCGGAGGTATGAAACAAAAGAATAATCGCCAGCGCAGTGTAACGAAAAATAAAGCCCATGCACGCGCTTCAATCATTTGTACACATCCATGCATATATATATATATATACACACACACACACACACACACACACACACACACACACACATATTACGAGACTTATCACTAAGCAAAATCAAATTCTTCAGCTCGACCACCGGCAGCGTCTTGCTGGTTCACAATAATGATATTACGCGTCAACTGCAGCGAGATAAATCTCAACAATATTAATCGCCAAGCACGTGGAAGTAAGCGAACTCACGGTGTATCATAACGGGTTCAATTCCGCGAGCATCAACGATAACAACAATAATAAGCCAGCAGTAGCACAGGCTGTTACCATCGTATCGCATATCGTCTATGAGATCGTCGTATACACAACTACTGTTATACGTGCAACCACGTGTCTCCCTATACGAAAACTGACATTTAATTTAATATCCACGCATCCTTTCGATAAGCCCCAGCTATAAGCTGGACGCGCGCCTATCGCAAATCGTTGGCGCGCAAGCCAGATTTGCCTTGCTTCCTTTCACGGTTCAATTTATCACGAAAAGAGAGGGTAGGCAGCTGCAGACACGCGCGCGCTCGCGCCATCCGACCGACCGAACAACGCACAATGGTTACTGCAACCAGGCGCGGCGTGCTGAAATAACCCCCCTTCGTTCTTCCCCTCTCTCGTATCCCTCCATAGTATATGTACTCGAGTATTTTCCGGACGCTCGTATGTATATATGTGTGTGTGGGTATAGGAGAGGGAGAGTATAAGGGGTGCAGATTTGCGAATTTGTGTGTTTTGCCTAGGTATACACTGGACGTTGGGTGGTGGAAGGGGGGAAAAGGGGGGTGTAGAGGGCGTATTTCCTTGCGACCTCTTACTCGGCAGCGAGATAGAGACTGTAGGCAAGCCTCGCGTACGTGCATGTATATAGAAGTGAGCACGTATGTATACCTGTCCCAAAAGCACTGTGCACTCGGAAGAGAGAGAGAAAGAGAGAGAGAGAGTACGTATACACGTGCGTATATATAGACCCGTCGCGTCTACGGCGAATTGGCGTACGGCCAAGCTCAAAACCAACGGGGGGAGGGAGAACCACGGCGTGGCACGGCGGTGTGCGCTAAAATTGAAAGAGGCTCTGGCGAATAAAAAAACAGCGATCCCAGACTGGCTGCGCTCGTCTCCGCGAGGCCATTGAATGGCATGTCAGCCAAATTGGAGGTGCTGCTTGCATCCGCGAGAGGGATGGAGAGTAGCAACGGCAGCAGCAGATGTCCCGAGCGCTACTATACGGACCCGGGAAAATGATGAAAAAAAGACAGGTGGGGGTGGGGAGGGGGGGTGAGAGTGACGGGAGAGAAAAAAGCTACGTCGCCGCGGGGGAGGTGGAGGTGGAGGAAGAGGATGGATGGATGTAGCGAAAATACAGTCGACGACTGTGGGGTGGTTGGTACGTTTTTTATATATATATATATATGTACGCGGTAATTACGAGGGCGTGCGGAGCGTTATATTCCACGAAATTCCGACGAAATTTCAATTGTAAAGCGCGGGCGCGTGTCTTCGCCGTAATTACTGTAATAGCTGCTGACGCTGACGCCCCCTGACGACGCTTTTTGTATTAATTTATATATGCGCCGTGAAGGGGAGATACGACACGGAGGAGAGGAAAAAAGGTGCGCTAGACATTATACGTAAACCTCTTTTCACGCCTTCATGTGCGAAGCTTTCTCTCTCTCGTTAATGGGTGGTTGCTCTAAACTCGGCGCGAGAGTCATAAATGTAGATTGTCGACGGGTATTTATAAATCGCAATGAGAAAGAGATGATTGTGCCTGCTATGTGGAGGTCGCGTCGGCCGTTGACGTTGCCAAAGTATGTCTGAATAGTGAGTGGCGGCGTACGAAAATTATCTTTAGTGAATGGTTTTAATTTTTTGGCGTATTTTTCCGAATTGACAGGTTTTGTCCTGAAGTGACAGAAATATTGGCAGAGTTTTCTCATTTAGTGAATTTTTAAAGAAAATAAAATAAAAAAATTCGTTTTACAAATATAAATTTTGTCGTACATTTTTTTTTATTGCAATCCGTTTTTCGCCATCACCTGTCATATTTCTAATGTGTAAAACAAGCTCTATTATTTGTCATTATACCGCATTTTGGAGCACTTACGTATTTTAAGATCAATCCCATTATCTGGATCTGATAAAGAAAGTATTGTAGAATTCATTATTCATCATACTCTTATATATCTTTATCGTAATATTCATAGAATGAGGAAACCAATAATGAACATGAGTTATTATAAAAATAATTTAGCTGACGATCGATTTACAAAGCTTGCTTATACCTATCGCGTAACAAAATGATTTATAAGAGAATCGTTAAATAATAAAGGAGAGTTTGTGGTATTACACAATCTTTTATTCGCTCTCGAAGTGTAAGATAATGAATGTATAGAAATTCAAAGTCATCAGATACTATTATATTCGACTGTAACATCAACATCTCCTATTAATCTAATTAATAATTAACTTGTATATTTTCCTTTCGTACCAAAATTAATTAAAATTCGAAATTTAAAATGTGAAATTCCCTATTTCATCGAGCTTTAAACTCGAGCAAAAAGGCCCTCACGCAAGCTCAACGCCGTCTGAAAAATTGAAACCACTCAATTCACGGCCATAATCCTCTTCCCTCTCCCCCATCTCTTTCCTTCGTGCCAACATTTCAATCAACCTGCGCGCTCCTATTTCCATTCTCTCGGTATTCTCTCGTCGTTTTATAAGTCCTAAAACCAAGTGTTTTATGACAATTCCAGAAATACATTGCTTGGGCAATTAAAGGAGCCAGGTTTCCATATATCTGGTACGTATACACACACCCACATATACACAAGTATACATACTAAAACATATATATATATACATACTCGGGTGGGTTGAACGTGGATGTAGAACGATATCGAACGCGGGTGGCGCGCAAAATATGTCCGTATGATGCATGCGTGTGAGTGTATGTGCAAGCGACGCGCGTGGCCCTCTACCTCTCTACCCCCTAATTGAATTATGTCCTCCGTCGTGGTGCAACGAATAGAGAGAGAGAGAGACGCTATGTATATACCGGTGATATGGAAGTCAGGCGAGTTTGGTTTTGACGAGGTATGCCATACATTTGTTTCGTTGAGAAGAAACAGAAGGAAGAGGAGGAGGAATATATAGCAGCATGTATAATTGATTGAGTTGCTTGAAATTATTCTTTTTCAATCGTACATTAGAATTCAAATATTATCCAATATATGTATTATCAGTTCTCGACGCAGCTCAATTTTATTTTCTATATCCTTGCGATCTTTGTTTTTTCTTTTCTATTAGCCGAATGCTTATATACCATATTCCGAACTATTTAACCGGTAAATATCACTTTACGGACATCCACACGGACCATATCATCAGTTCGCCGCATTTAATTGTTATATATAATCGACCTCCACCGATTAAAAAAATTAAAAATACCGCTCTATATGAATAATATGAAAGTGGAGCTACACCCTCCCCGACTATAACAACACTTTTTTCCTCCTTCCTTCTCTCTCTCTCTCTCAGAATAATAATTAAAAAAACATACACGACGCGTAGATACGACGACGACGGAGAGAAAGTGCGAGGGAGAGAGATAACAGCATGTAGCGTGCGCACGGTATTGTACCGAGACGCGCGCGCGCGCGCACGCGTGACACAACGCTGCTGCTGCTGCTGCTTCTGTGCAATGTACGCGCGGGCGCGTATCATCCGAGATATGCAAATTATCCCCTCGTGCGCGTTCTAGCTCGGGGCGAAACGGAGCCGCTCGCGCATCGATCGTCGTCGTCCTCCTCTCGCCTATAGTCGCACGTGTATGCGTATACGTACGTGTATACGTATATATGTATGTGTATATATATGGCACGTGCCAGTTGTATTAATGAAGACGCAGCGTTAAAAGTAATTTGAGCAGCAGTAGCAGTTGGTATATTAAAAGGGGAAAAAGAAGGCAAAATTTTTCGCGCGTATGCTACACACACACAGAAGTGACTGATACATCGGGTCACACGCGGTGATCGAGAGCATCGAATATCGAAAAGGGTTGTGCATGAAGGAGGTTTTTTTTTTAATTTTATGCACGGAAAATCATTGAACGGATCGATATAGTTTTAAAATGATTTTGTAATTTTTGCTGGATGTATAAACCGATATTAAAACTGCATTGGGACTTGTATTTTTAGAAGATATTCAAGATAACAATAACGTATCGGAGAGTGCGAGCGAATTAAATCATATAAATTGGCTATCGTATTTGCCATTGGTATTTTTAATCTTTCAAGATATATATATAGCTTGCTGTTCGGCGTATATATAGCGTATTGCTTCAGTACACCAAACCTATTACTCACGATTGGATGGTACCACGCTTATATACCACGGTATAATCATGTGTTTTTTCAGCGGCTTGTAACTCAATTGAAACTTACCTGAAACAAAGAAAAATAAGAAAAAATTAATGAACAGGAAACATCATATATATAAAGTAATATTTTATGATATTGTAGCAAGGATCGACGCAACAACCAGATTACTCTAACATCATATAACTACTAGTAAAACAAGTACATACATACACCGGCACGAATTCTCTGATGCGAATTCGGCAAACGGCGGCCCCGATGCACTATATCCGAGCAAACATTATGATATACACGCCAAAATCATTATCGTCGCTTAATGCGCACTTCTGGCTAACTCTCCCTATATACAAACACATCGTTCCCTGCTATACATAACACTAGCACTTCTCTTTATCAATTCACCTTCCCCTATATCCTCCAAACCCTTGATATAATCGACAAACTATAGATCAATTCCGTTCCACTTCAATATACACCTGAGTTGAATAAATCACGAGCACTCGCCACCGTTCTTCTCCTTCACGAGTCCGCGAGCTTTTGTTTACCCGAGGTGAGCGATAAAAGGCGAACGAACGTATATACCCGTTGCCTGCCACGCGCGAAAAAAAACTAACGTAGTGTGTGTGTATATATATATATATATATATATATACACACCTTCAACGCGTTGCGATCGACGACTTCGCGTGTCCTGCTGCACTTTCGTTTGCGCCTATATATATGCGTTACAGGCCTCACTTTATGGTTACGTGTATCTGTGTGTGTGTGTGTGTGTGTGTGTATGGGTAAATGTATTGTAGCTAGTTCGGCAGAAAATTGAATGCGCGTGTGCAAGTGCCAGCTTGTCGATTGTGGAGAGAGGGAGGGGGGGGCGGAAAAGGGCAGCTGAGTGAAAAGATGCGCACACTCATTGACCCAAAAGCGAGATTTGTTACATTCCTACACGCGTGCGGACATGACGGTATAGGCTGGTATTATTTTTGTATGGAGATGGGAGCTGAAGTTGTTGTTATTCAAAAGTGGAGCATGAATTTTATAATCACACAGGACTGAACGATCGTCGTGAGAAACATGTTTTCTTATATACGAATTTCGATACGTTGAAACTAAATCTGAAGTAAGATTTTATTTGTAAACAATTTCATGTGTATTTCTGAAATATAGTCTATTATCATGAATATTTGATAAAACTTTATATTCATAAAAAACCACAGTATCTGTATTTCATACCTACATACCGATATATTAAATTTATATAATAATCGATTCTATTGGTAAAGCATATATGTGGAATTCTACGGAATGTTTTCCCTAAAGTGGTAGTAAAACGACGAAAAAAAATTTTGAGGCACGCCTGAACTAATTATTTTCTTGTTATATGGGTCATAGAAGCTTTATTCTTCTATTGAAATTGCTTTCTTGCGAAAAATTCGTTCGCATTTTTTAAATCTTAATATTGATTAATGATTATCACTTTTTGTGTCCATTTTTCCGATGTTAAATTCCCGTAAGGAAAATTGATTTGACGATAAAAGAGTATCACAAGACCGTTTTCTTTGGTTCAAAATTTTTTTCGTCTCTTCTATGACCCACAGAACAAGTAAATATAATTAGTTCAAATTTTTTTTTCGTCGTTTTTACGACCACTTTAGGGAAAACTTTCCGTAGAATTTTCCTCATATATACAGTTCTCGCATTCGATCTCTCAATTATATATACGAGCAGCAAGCACAAGAACGATATAATACACGATACACTAGTCGTCCTCACTCACTCTCTCTCTCTCTCTTTCTCTGCTCGATTTCCCAAAGCTTTCTTTTAACAGAAGGCTTTGCTTTCTTTTTACGGGCGTCTACGATGACAAATGGACCATTAACCGCGCCGTCCTCGTTGCCGAGACGTCAATTTTGATGGGAGTAGGAAGAAGAAGAAGAAGAAGAAGAAGAAGAAGAAGAAGAAGAGAGAGCGTTCGTGCGAGCGGTTTACAGAACGGCTGGACGATAGACTCTTCGATGACTCATATTGCGCGCTCGTTCGCCTCGGGTTTCTCGCGGTAATTGGTATTTTTTGCGCGCGCGCAAGCGAGCGAGCAAGCCTCGGGCAGGAAGTGTCCGTAAATTGAGAGCACCACGGATATATATATATAAAAGCGATGCTTCTCGTTCCAGATGCTCTTGAAAAATCATGAAGCTGTGACTTTTTGTTCGTTTTATTTTTTTATTCATAAAGATATAGAGATAGAGGAAAGAGAGACAAGTGTGTGTGTGTGTGTGTGTGTGTGTGTGTGTGTGTGTGTGTGTGTGTGTGTGTGTGTGTGTGTGTGTGTGT
>JAYJLV010001561.1:0-10518 GCA_036873485.1 Torymus texanus | reverse complement strand
CTGTATATTATGTTTATCGCCTTTAAATCTTGATCATCCCAATCGGGTTTATCTGTAGCTACTTTTTCTCTAGTTAAAACTGTGTCACATTTTTTCATCTTCATAAACATTGTTATCCTTATCTTCCACATACTATAGTCCTCTCCATCGAACACCGGTATAGATATATCTTTCTTCTCCATTTCGATTTCGTTATTATCGAACTTTCCTTCGTGTTCAGAATTTTCTTCAAACTCTTCTTCTTGCTTCACTTCCGGTATCTTTACTTCTGTCATACAGCCTCTGTCACTCAACACACTTTGAATTTTTTACTTAAACCTTTTATCACACCACGTGGATTTTTTAACCTCACTTATTTATCTTTATACGACTCGAGAGTCAGTATAAAAGATAAGGAAAAATGGCTAATTAACCACGCTCTTCTACTATATTATATAAAATGAGGTTTCAGAGAGGACCTCATTTATTGTAATAATAATGAGAGTTTATTATACACTTAGTCTACAGATATATACATACATTGACTACGTCGTGTAGTCAGCGACGGCTCATGCCAGACAGAGCGAGACGCGGGAGCATCGCACAGCTTTGCTAGCTCTCGCGATCACGTGACGCTCACGTTCATACTCTAGGAGGGGAGACTTACATGTGTGTATATGTTGCGCGCAGTATTATACATGTTAAATGTTTTGCTAAGCTAGTACTCCTATAAATAATTATACAACCTTACGTTTCTCTCTCAATTCTTACAGTACTTGGCCATATCTATATGATTTCACACATCGCTACTGAACTACCAATTTATTATAAAAGTACTTGCTTCTCAACAAGATGCTTTTAATACTGCCAATGCCACGAATGATGATATTATAAGCGTAGGACAGCGCACAATTGTGGCTTTATATGGGGCAAGAAAGAATTGCCAGTCATTGAATGAATATAGGTACAATTATTCTAGAAAGTACACTTTTAAAAGCAGCTTTAAACTAGAAAACTTACCTCCAACTGAGTCGACTGCAGCTCAACATAGCTTAAGGGTGTACTATCAGATCCAACAATGGTTTCGACGAGAAGTAGATCCCGTAGTATGGGGATGGAAAGTCAGTAAATATGGACTACAATTAATCCAAACAATTGATCCACTAGTACGCGAAGATGTATTACACGATATAAGGCGTAGATGTGCGAAAAATTGTGGAAAAATTGTGGTTGTGTAAAACACGGCTTAAAATGTTTAGAATTTTGCACTAACTGTTGTGGCGAGTGTTCAAACTGCGATAAAGTTATAGATTTAGATGAAAATGTGTTCGAAACTCCAGAAGAACTAGAGACAAATTAATTAGATTTCACATTTAGTGAATCTTCTAACGACACGGATGACAATATAAATTTCGAAACACTCACAAAAAAGCTGAGAATCGAATAAAGTAATAGAATCGAATATAATTAAGTTCAATGTAAAAACGAATGTACGTGTCACATGTTCAATATTGTTTGTAATTTATTTTTAATTTTGTAATAGTTTTATTTTTATATTGTACATAAAAAAATTTTAAGAAGTACTATAATACAAATCCTTGGTGTATTTTTTACACTTAATTATTATTTTATCTAACAACGAGCATTAGTATATACAAAATAAGTACTAAATAATATTAAATAATTGTAAAAAGAATAATGCGCGATAAAATAAATATATCATTCAATTTTTTCATTTTAATCTTTGAATAATACAGAAAAGTATGAATTTTAAACGTAAGTAGGTCTGAAATTAAAGACTTTTCAGGAATGCTACTTACAGAATCGTGTAGATCTCAACGCGGCGCATGTTGATTAAAAAAAATTTATGTGTCTACGTCAAATAGTTACTGAGATAAAGCAATTTGAAATTAATATTTTTCGAATAGCACTTTTTCAAGCTATGCCCATGAGAGTGAGAGGGAGAGAAAGTGTTGTGCGAGAGAGATAGAGAGCCCCTCCACTCCTCCTTGACGTCGGCGGCGCGTCAGCGCGCGTTGTCGTCAGCGCTCTCTCGACGATGTTTTCAGAAAATCTATGAATTATTTTCTGTGCAAATTTTGAGAAAAGTTATTCTATGATCTAAAAATACTACACGCGCAAGCCGGGAGCATGATTTTAATTAGAGCGTCTCTATTCATTGCAACCACGTTTTTATCAATAGCTCCGAGGGTACTTATCGAAATTCAAATTTTTTTTTAGAAAGATAGCATTTTCCAACCCCTTTCCAGCTGTATACTTCCGATTTCCGAAAAAACAATTATCGACCACCTTTAGGTCCCTTTACGCGGCTTAGAAAAACATGACCGCACATAAAACCCTGTAAAAGCCGCAAGAATTAAAATTTTTTAATTTTCAAAATGGATATTAAAGTTAAAGTATTTCGCTAAACACTGAATTTTTTTGCAACGTGTACGATGATATTTGTAGAAATGGCGCGATTTGCAATTAAGGAAAAAAAATCTACCTTCAATAGCAATAAAAATATATAATATTGTTTCTTGGAATTTGGTATGCACTTTTGTATTGATAACAGCTCTTTGTAAAAAAATTTTCAAGATCTTATGTTGTTTTTTTCAAAAGTTATTTAATAGAGAAGAAAATGGCATTTTTCAACTTTAACAGACATTTTTAAATAAACTATTTAAGTTAAAGACATCGTTAAAGTCTACTTTTGTTGGAAACTTAATAATAAACAATTTTTATTCTGAATATTTTTTCGCTAAACGCACCAGAACGAGGTAGAGCGAAGTAACAAAAAGTGCCAAAATTGCTCCTATTTTGTTAAATAACATAAATTGCACACATTTTTTACACTGCGGGTAACAAGGATTTTATTCAGGTCGTTGAAATGAACCGGAAAAAATAAAAATGCTAATATGTCGAAATAGCAATTTTGGGCCTTCTTTTCGTAAATGTGACCCGCGGTGATAGATTTTGAAAGAAATTGGTTAACATTCAATGGGCATTTATTGCCTTTTGAAAACCTTACGACATCTTAGATTTTTAATGGTAGAAGTCCGAACGGACACGCGTACTCCTCCCAAACCTCCGAGAAAGCGGAAAAATTGCAAAGTGAACTCGTGAACACAATTACTGAAACCTGAAACGAAACCTCGGTAGGTATAACTTCTCCGGTCAACGATATACGTTCGTTGGTTAGGAAACAGCCATCATTAGGGATATGTACGACGAATCTCGGAAATTTTCATTAGAAATTAAGTCCACGATTTAGTAAAATTAGATTTACCTAACGTAGAACGACTTGGTAAACACGGAAATTTAGAAAAAATTTGGAAACGAGCATGACTGCTGGAACGCGAGTCATTAGAGAAGAACATACTATGATAGATACCGAGGAGGTGAAGGAGTTAGTTCGATATATCAATAACATTGAGAATAATTTTGATTCTCGAAACAAGAGTGGAATTGTTGAAATTTGTTGTTTCTCTGAAGTAGGCGGCAATAAATACGGGACCGCGACGAGTGAGAAATTTTATGTAGTTTGTATTAACGGGCGCTGATTACGGCGTGTGTGGGGTCTGCAAAAAAAACTTATTGGTTTTTATAGCAATTAAAGCAAGGGTTCGTGACATTACCGGATATTTCGAGTATTGAGTAGGTCGAAACTCGCATAATTATAGCGTGCGTGCAAGTGTAACCAACTGGTGGTTAATAATATTGCTTGGAGGAAGAATACCCGGCCTGCACATAACATTAGTGAGGAACTTTGATTGTGAAGGCAATTGTTGAAGTATTTAGTGAGAACGACAAAGAGATTAGATAAAAATTATTTATTGATAATTTATTATTTATTTATAACAATTGTTTAGATTAGGTTATTTTTTCAGTATTCCATCTCTTTGTCGTCGACATACGTGCACTCCGGAGAAAAGTTTGTTGTTCAGAAGAAATTTAGAGTACAATAAAGCAAGGTCGCGTGAACGTTTGCGCGAGGGGGCGGCTTTATTGCACAGGCAGCAATTTTGGCCACGCGCATTTGCAGAAACAAAAAATTAAATTTGTAAAACGACTCTCGCGAATTTCGGTGTTGCACATGCGCAAAGGGCCTAAAATTTAGATTCCAGATTTTTCACGCGAAATCATTTGTGTATGCGACGGGTGAGCAAACATATATAGTGATTCTAATGCCGTGCATGCGCATTGGGCGGCAAGCAGAAATTTTAGTTGTTCTGCGCGGAATCGTTAGCTCATGCGCCAACTAGGTTGGCGCAGGCATTAATTTTCGGGACGCGTGCATCACGGACGAGGAAGAGCAATAAATAAGCCCATAACCTCACGAAATCGTTTGCCCAGTCATTCAATAGTTTGCGCATACGCTAAACTAATTGAAACGGAAGAAATACGTTTGCACAATTCGCAGAGAGCAGCATAAACTCCAAGCACGCGGAGAATCGGAAACATTAGGTCTAGCGATTAGAGACCGAACCACCAGTTGGAGGAAATTGGCGTTGTAGTAGTCAGTGGTAATCCAGTAGGTACCTTGTGAAGAATACCACTGAAAGTGCAAAAGCACGTAAATTCAGAGGGAGATTGCAAAAATATTCCCTTGCACACACATAAAAACACCTATAAAATGTCGTCAGCCATAGAAGTGGCAGTACAGGATTGGGTGTTGTCGCTCTCGTGTAATGAGATTGACAATTACCTGTCGCACATGAAGATAAAACGACAGGACACCCTAATCAGCCTGATCGACAGGCTGAGTAAGTGGGTGTTGGGCATGTTCGTACCACAAAATTTCCTGGAGGCAGAGAGATCGAACCAGGTGATCATGCGGCGAATAGCGCTCAGGGAAGAGCTTCTCAGAAGGATCGTTACAGAGGTAGACGGATCCTTCGTACAAACGTCGGTCTGGGACGTACACCCAATCGAAATGATTCTGGCGTGCGAGAGCATCCAGGAAATACTGAGGAAGACACAACCACAATTTTGTTAGATCCTTAAATAGAACATAAAACATATTTTTCCAAATTAAGTGGTTTGATCCAATACGTAAGATGTGTCAATAATATTAAAGTCTCTAAATCAACCATATTATAAAATAATTCTAATTATTAGTATTTCTTGATATTTAAAAAATCATAACTTTTTTCAATTCGCATGGCCAACTTTGGTTAAAAAAGCATTTTAAAGGGCTCCAAAAGTAGAATTCAAAAAAATTTTGTCGAACAAAAAATTTTAAGGCGCAGTCTCAATATTCTTTGATGAAGGTATATAAAAAAGCAACCAATCAGAGCCTTTCAAAAAGGGTCATAAAATAAATACTGGTACATTCTACAGAAAAAATGCAAACTTTTTCCCAATCAATGTTCTACACAAAATGTTTTAAGATTTTGAGTAAAAAAATGAATAAACTTGGATTTTAACCAAAAAATTGAAAAATTTGGATTTTCAATGTTGTATATCTTTTTTATTATTGCAAATATCGACCAAAAATTTTGGGAACATGTTTTTTTCATAAAATACTACAAGCAAAATGAGTTTTTAGCGATTTTAAAATTTTGAGCTGCTCACTTCCCATGAAATATCCCATATATATACAGATGACATAAATGGATAAAATGACTTTTGCATGCCTGTATGACTTTAATTTTTAGTTACTTTATCGACGTTAACTTCTTATCGTATAGAACCGTTAACCATAATAGAATAACATAAAAAAACTCGCTTTCAACTCAATTATTATAATATCAATCACATTTCTCGACTTGGGAATCATTATCATTGTGAAACCGAGTCAATAAATTTAATGTGTTAATCAGTCAAATTTAGCAGATAAGGATGATTTGATTTATCACAGTTACCAATGCATTCTTTGATATCGCATATAGTAAAGGGTCGACTTAGCAATCAAGAGGTTGTGTGTTCAATTCCCAATGATAACCGAATATTTTTATTATTTTTTAATTTTATTATTTTATCAATCTCTTATTATCCAATTCAATTCCCAAATATAAATATATTATCTTAATTATTATTCATGATTTTAAGGGTTTTTAAGTAACTTTTTATATTATTCTTTAGATTTGTATATTTATATACATTCTCGTATAATTCTCTACATTTCTGTAGAAATCCATAGAAATGTCTCTTAAGTAATAAAAATATACTAATATCAAAACAATATAGTAATATTTTGTTTATTTTTTATTGCATCGTTCATGGTTTTCAGCAGACTTCTAATTGTACCATTCAATGAATTCATTTCTTGCGCAGATAAACCAACTTGTTCTAATAACATATCTTTTTGCAAGAAGTTCTCTACATGCCTAGGTATCTCGGTATAATAGGTTTTATATATGATAATCATGCTTTACTATATTTCCTTTTACTTTATATTTGGGAATTTCGCACATCTCCCTATCCGTTGCTTCGTAGTTGATGTTCCTGTTAAAAAAATGTGATATTTTCATCTAACACACCAGGTTTTGCAGCTGTTTTTGTGGAACAATTCGGCACATGGAGAAAATTAGATGTATGTCTTTAGGTAAAAGAAACCAGGTGATGAATATCACCTGAAAAACTTTTAAGTTTCATGTATGATGTAAGTACTAACATATGCAAACAGAATCCGCTTATCGAGGCTTAGGAAAGAGTATCCCTTTATTTTTTGCGATATAAAAATTTTATTCTTATTCTACTGAACCTCCTTAACGCAATTAAATAAGGCTATTTACCTTCAATGAGAATGTTCTATGTATAAAAACCAATTAAATAAGCTACGTGCAGAATATGTGCTTTTTAAAATGACAATAATAGACGTAAAAATTTTGGAGTGCTCTTTTCGTGAACGCAATTATAAATAGTTATCTTTTATCGGTACACTTAGAGAATTAAGACAAATTTTTTGAAAGATTATCTGATCAATAAATTTTAGTACAGTAAATTTTAGTAGAAGGGTTCAAATAAACTATAGCGGTATACTTACACAGGCGAAATCTGGGCAACTCAGTTATTGAGAATCTCTATCAATAAATATATTTCAAAGTAATATGTTACTATTTCATGCATATAATATATATTCAATTATCATTAACGCAAAGAGGTGAAAAAGTTACGGGTGGTGTTATTAAATGATCCAATTCGACAATCAACGTAACATTCGAACATGTATTATAAGCGAAAGATATTACAGAAATATTTACACGTATTCTGAGTTAAGTTAAGCGCCAGCTGGGACGACCTCAGCATCCTAGTACTAATTACATCTATTCCCACAAATTTAATCACAATACAATAACCCGACAATTCTAACCGACTTTAGGGACGCAAATTCAATCGCGAAGCTCACAAATTAACAGTTTTAGCACAACGTACGGTTTCAGGATGGTTTCGGTATGGTTTCGATATGGTTTCGGCACTAAGACACGTTTCGATAATTTCCTCCACACTAGGTGACGACTAAAGCAAGCGTATGCGAACGGGAGAGAGAGACAAAGGCGCGAATACAACTTGACCGTAGCTTACAAACTTACCAGCTCGAAGCTTGCTGGTGAGAGCAAAACGATGTCACGACGCCGGAGACTCCGCCTCGCTGTTGGTGAGCTGGTGATGAAGCTGATGATGAGCTGGTGGTGAGCGAGCGTCGAGATGGTGATAATCGCTTGGCGAAGAGGGCGGTGGCCGTGGCAGAATTCACGGCCGGTGGCTACTTCCGATTAAACTAATGCACACGTATACTATGACGAATTATCACTATCTAAGTTCACGATTATCGCGTGCACGCCGCGTCGACGGCGCGCGAGCACGCAGTCCCCGCTCGGGAGTGCCGTCAGCCATTCTTCTTCGTGCATTAAATTCTCTCTTTCTCTCTCTCACTCTCATCTGACACATGGGACGGGCGAGACTTCCGCGAGCAGCTTGGCTGGCCTCCGATAGAGATTAGGTTAGCCTCACCTTTCAACTCCCCAGCATACTTATATTTAGATGAGATCAGTGACCTTACTTTATCTTCACCTGCTTTGGTACTTATGGTTCTTTTGATGTTGTTTCGGGACACAAGTAGACGATCAAGGAGCTAGCCATCAGCAGTAGCAGCATTCCTAGGCATAGCTGGCTAGATGCAGTCCATATCTTATATGCAGCTTGGCATCTACTCCAGATATCAGAATCAGCTTTGCTCGCTCAACAGACGTAAGGTATGTTTTACTCCTCTATTTGGTGTGGTTTGCAGCTACTACATTATCTTATTTGTTTTTTACATATTCCTGCAACAGAGAAGCTGAGGCAGTGGTAGCGTTGAACCCCATCCTAGTCATGGTTGTCCTGTTGCTGCATGCCTCAGTCATAACTTCTATGGAGTATGTATTTTCATAGTCACTAATTATGTGTTTCTTTTTCAGTTTGTCACAACTCACCCTCTGTCGCCTCATCATGCCAGGGAGCTGATAGCATATAGTGGCTGCAGCGCTATCCAGTGCACTTTAATAGTTACCAAGGAAGGCCGGATACCGTCTATTTACGAATAGGCTAGTGCATTGATTGCTCGGGCTCTCTTCCTCGAAACATCATTCTTATCGTTAGCTAGGTCTTTCTACTCTGGATTTTTTACCAGACAGCAGACTTCAACACCCGATGCTAGAGGTTGATACAAATTATTATTTCTCACTTGTAATGCTTACCGATGAGCATTACAAAATATATGGAAAAAATTAGAAATGGGTTATATTTTATTATTTTTTTTTCCATAGAAATTTAAAAGTATCCTGGATATGCCCGTATACCTAATAGCCCAAGCTGCCAAAACTACCTCAAAAAATGATTTAGAATATCATTACATCATAAAAACCGCTGCCAATTCTTTGACACTTAGCTTCCTCAAACTAATTCATCATTTCCTAATTAAGGTGAAATTCTAAAAATAAATTTTTCACAAAAAGAGATGCAAAAGAATTTTAATAATAAAACTTTTCTTTTTTTTTCAAACAGTATCAGTCAATATCTATCACTAAATTTCATTGTCTAACTTCGAACCGATGCGTCTTATATCGGAAAATTCTTGCAAAATAGTATATTACGCAGTATGGATGAAAAAACTTTGACAGTCCACCAAGTTTAAAAAGAATTGAAATCAAAAGAAATAAAATTGGTTGACTTTTACTCATGTTTTATCGTCTTGAAAAAAGCGCAGCAAATGAAGATAATCACTTGAAATTTTAACCAAATATAGTCTTCAATGAGCGTTATAAGTGGGTAAAATTATAACGATAAATCAAGTATTCTCTGAGAGAACGCGATTCGGAAATTAAAAAAAAATTTTTAACCTCAAATATCTTTAGTCCTAATAGATCGGTTTTTGGGCAACGAACTGGGTTCGACGATATAAAAAAGCAATCTCTGTGTTAAATTTCAAGACGATTATATGACTTTTACTCCTGTTATCGTGTCGGAAAGAAAATGCCCTTTTTTCAAAAAAATATTTTTTTCTCTGAAACAAATGAAGATAATCATTTGAAATTTTATCCGAATATTGCCGCCAGCAAGTGTAATAAGTGGTTAAAATTTCAAGTCAATAAATTAAAATTTATTTCGAAAAAAATAAAGAAGTTTAAACCATATTTTGTTTAATAACAAATGACAGACTAAAGATAATTAAACTTTAAAAAAAGATATTGTAGGTAGTTTGACGACCTTACAAAAAATTTAATGATATTGTTACACTCACACACATATATACAATAAATAATAACAACCATTATTATAAAAGAATAACGTATGTTTATTCAAGATCATAAACACACACAAATAAAACCTGTTATCAACAACAATATCTTGAATCAACCAACTAACTCAAATCGAGAACCACAAACTAGTCGCTTAGCAACGCTTCTGTTCTTATGTTCGATGATAGTAGACGAACACATAACATTATTCTCCCTTCTTTCAGATTGTCGTCCCGACAATCTTTAGATCTAAGAAAGAGAAGGCGTCTTCTTCAAGTGGGCTGATCCTTGGTTCACCCGAACAAAAGGGCCCGTCTCTTGAAGAATAATTTTCCTCTTCCAAAACCGAATCAAAGTGGCATCATCTTCAAACGGGCTGATCCTTCGCTCACCCGGCCAAAGGGCCCGTCTCTTGAATTGGTCCATCTTGAATTCTTGAAATCATCTTGAAATCATCTTGAAATCTTTTTGAAATTATCTATTTTTAAGCGGGTTGATCCTTGACTCATCCGGTCAGAGGACCCGTCTCTTAAAATGAAGAATCATCATTTTTGGGTATCATCATGTCATCATCGGTGGGTAGAGTCTTGTCGGTAATTTTTGGACACAACTGAGGAGTTGGCACACCGTGGCACCTCACCTCTGCCCTGCGCTGCCATTTGACCTGTGTCTCACGGAAAAAACCACGGCTCAAAATAACCGTGAGTAGAGCAGAAGAAATTACCTATCGTGATAGATTGCCAATCGATCAATATGAATGATCTTCTTTTTGTGTTTTGGTGTCTTCTGGATGCAGAAAACGACATCATTGATC
>JAYJLV010001550.1:0-10520 GCA_036873485.1 Torymus texanus | reverse complement strand
TTCTGTTTGCGTTGGAGTATTTGGTGGTTAAGATGTCGTCTTTCTTCCGGGGATAGAAAAAATTCGCGTAACGCTTTACGCGATTTTAATCGGATGAGGATGAAGAAAATCTTTCTTTGAACAGTGATGAAGAATAGGTTCCAATTGGTAAAGAGCGAACTGTTGTAAAATTCAATCACAAGATTTTTAATGATTTCTTAAGAAATGCTGGTGTATCTAAGGAACAATCAGAATTTATGGCTTCAGAATTAAAGAGTAAAAATATGTTAGAAAAGTGAACTAAAATAAGTGTATATCATAAACGAGAAGAAATCTTTCGTAAATATTTGAAGGAAGATTCAAATCTAGTTTACTGCACCGATGTAAGAGGACTAATAGGTGAATTAAAACCAAATGTGTACAAACCTGAGAATTGAAGACTATTCATTGATTCATCAAAACGCAGCCTTAAAGCAGTACTTCTTCACATTACGAACAAGTACGCACCTATAGGGTTAACAAATTTAAGTACGCTTAAAGAAGAGTTCAATTGATTTTGACATAAATAAAATACGAGGAACAGAAATGGCAAATATGTGGATACTTGAAAATTCTATCTATGATACTTGGACAACAATCTGGATTCACAAAGTATCCATGTTATTTGTATATGTTCGATAGTAGAGATAGAGTAAATTACTACAAAAAGAAAATTTGTCCATCAAGAGAATCGTTTAAACCTGGAATACAAAATATTCTAAAAGAACCACTCGTTGATCCGTCCAAAATTTTAATACCTCATCTGCATATAAAGCATGGATTGATAAAACAGTTTGTCAAGGCTTTCGACAAAGATGGACAATGCTTTGAGTATTTGGGAAAAGTATTTCATCAGAAATCAGATGCTAAATTGGGCGAAGGGATTTTGGATGTTCCGGAAATCCATACTTAACTGAGAAATGAAGACTTTGACAAAACAATGAATGATGTCGAGAAAGCAGAATGGTCGAGTTTTGAAGAGGTATCAACAAACTTTATGGGTAATACAAAAGACGTGGATTACATAAATATTGTGAGAAGAATGGTACGTAATTTTGAAAAATTGGGCTGCCTGATGAACCTAAAACTTCATTTTCTTGATGTGGACGTGTGAACGTTGATCAATTTCCTGAAAATAACGGAGACTTTAGTGAAGAGCAAGGTGAAAGGTTTCAACAAGACTTGTACGAATTCGAACGCAGATTTCTAGGACGGTGGGGCATAAATATGTTGGCAGATTACTGTTGGATGATAAAAAGAGAAAAAACTACTAGTCGGGATCATAAAGGTCTCAGAAATCTTCTACACAGTGTGCGTAAATGTAAAACAATTTAGATTATCATATTTTTCACACTCATATTTTTATCGGAGTCACTGATCACGAATTTCAAGTCTTATTTACAATGAACATCTATATTGAGGTAAACCCTCAAAGAAGTGATTATAACATAGATTTCCAGAAGAAACCGAATAATTTACCTCGTTTACTGCCTACTAGTACCCCCTGGGAGTAACTTTTTTTCATTTGACATCATATTCATGAGCAGCGACTTCCTAAAGTCCTAGGGCCTAAATTCTAATGCCTCGAAACTCTTACATAGCAGTAGAATCTCATTGAAATCGTGCTTTAACCAAATTTGTGATGAATTTGGCCTTTTTTGGGTTCTTTAACCTTTTGAACGCTGCCTGAAGGGTAAAAATATCGTTAGAAAAATTTCCGAAATATATTTTTCGTATTTTTTCCCGTAGAATTAAACTCTACCCTAAGGCCTATTAAACTCTAAGGCCCTAACCTTTAGCGAAGCATGATCATATAATGCAGTGGATTAAAGTTAGTCGGGTTCTAATCCGTTTAATTTCGCTCGGCTTTATACCGAGTCATCGATATACAGATGCTGTCGGAATAAAATCCTATACTTTTATGTTTTGTTTTTATTACAATAGGCGGCTATGATGGGTATCATAGTAGCGTCCATTCTACGGAGAGCGAGCGAGAAGATGCGGGCTTGAAAGACCGTTCACAGAATAGCAGCTCAACGGCGAAAAATTCTTCATCAGTGGAGCTGCCGTCTGCGCAGTCTGCGGACCAAATGCCAGCAGATGGTGCAGCGTTGGATAGGGCGAACGTAGCTGTCACTGCACAAGCTGCAGCTATGCAGAACGGTTTGGCTGCTGTCGCTCTGGATAAAGCGCAAGTGGAACAAGACCTCAGCGACGAGGTCCGCAATATTATTGCTGAACAGCTTGAAGGAGAGCGAATATTAGCAGCGTCGATTCACTCAAGTTTTGCGTTACGCTGGGGCCGATATTTCGAAATTGGGTCTTTCTGTTGAGGAGAAAACCAACTTGATGAAGAAATATCCGCCACCGTCGAACGGTACCTTTCTGGATCCTTCCAAGTTGAATGCAGATGTTCAGCGGGCCGTTAATAAGCTAACATGAGAAACTAGTAGCCTGTATGTCTGGCATTACAAAATCGATTTCAACTTTGTTAGAAAGAAAGAGCCGTGAAGATATTCCAATTATCGAACAATTGAGTGACGTCTTCCGGCTGCTGGCTGTCTCGATTCACGACGAGATCTCATTTCGGAGGAGCCTCATTTTGACCAATGTCAATGTGACGATGAATTAGGCTTTAAGCACCGTCACAACCGACTTTTTCCTATTCGGGAATAAATTATCGAATGATTTGAAGGCGGCCAAAATAATCGAACAATCAGCTCAAGATTTGAGAATAAAAATCCAGCAACATCAAAGAACACAAAAAACTCCAAAGGCCCGCCCTACCAAGCGAGGACGCAACCTCTATCTGTGAGCGGGCTGAAGCAAATGACAGCGTCCTCATCTCGACCGCAACGGATACGAGAGAACCAGGGGCATCAGAGTCCACGCAGGAGCTCGCGCAAGCGATTTCGATACCCGAAGAGGCGCTGCGAAAAAATGTAAGTCACATACCGGGGTGCCTGAAGTTATTTTATAACAATTGGGGTCGCCTAACCTCAAATAAAAAGATTCTATCTTGTATAAGAGGTTATAAAATACCATTCAGAGAATTTCCTCGTCGATGGAAACCAATCGCGAAAAATACTTTTCCTGTAGAAGAGAAACGAATTATTTCCGTCTTCATTACTGAACTCTTAACTAAAAGCGTTATTTTAAATTGCCATCCAGTTAAAGATTAATTTTTACCATCGATTTTTGTTGTCCCAAAAGCTAATGAAACTCATCGACTCATTTTAAACCTTAAACACTTAAACGAGTTTATAGATATAGAACATTTTAAATTGGAAGACTATAAAGTAGCAATGCATCTTATCGAGTTAAAGTGTTTTATGACTACCATTGATTTGAATGATGCGTATTATATGATTCCGATTGCGGAATCAGACAGGAAATTTTTAAGATTTGAGTTAGATAATAATTTATATGAATTTACTTGTCTACCATTCGGGCTTTACACAGCTCCACAGATTTTTACAAAAATAATGAACCGGTGGTTCAGTATTTAAGACAGTTAGGCCTTCAATCGGTTTTGTATCTGAATGATTTCCTATTATTAGGAAGTAATCGAATAGAGTGCATGAATAATTTTATAACGACGAACGAATTATTAAAGAATTTAGGTTTTATTATAAAAAATGAGAAATGCCAAATAGAGCCCTCTCAGAGATGTAAGTTTCTAGGTTTTGTATTTCACTCAAATGCAATGACAATAGAGCTCCCGGAAGAAAAGAGAGCATCTATCATAACTTTATTAGATAAATACAGTAAGATATCACATTGAAAAATCAGAGTGTTTGCGAAATTCGTGGGTACACTGGTCGCATATTGTCCAGCTCTGAAATATAGTTTGATATACACAAGAGATTTTGTACGTCAAAAATACTTAGCGCTCAAAAAGAGTGAGGGTAATTATGATAGATACATAACACTGGAAGGACATTTATCAGACCTTAGATGGTGGAAAAATTATAAGTTGGGCTTGTAATTCAATCGACACTCCAATATTTTCTGTAGAAATTTTTTCGGATGCATCTCTGACGTGCTAGGCGCAGTAAGCAGAGGGAAAAAATCAAATGAATTCTGGACAGCGAAAGAAAGAGTCGCACATTAATTGGTTAGAATTAAAAGCGGCTCTCTTCGGCCTTCAGTGTTTTGCAAAAAATAGTCGAAATTGTAATATATTGTTAATAATTGGTAACACCACTGCCATTTCATATATTAATAGAATGGGCGGAATACAGTATGAAAAACTAAATGCTACTATAAAGTGAATCAGGCAGTGGTGCGAAAGTCGCGAAATTTGAAATTTTGCGACATACATTAGCTCGAAAGAGAACTTCGAAGCAGATATTGAATCGCGAAAATTAGAGCCAGAAACGGAGAACGAAATTTCGAGTAATGCTTTCAATCAAATAGTTAGTAATTTTGGAGACCCTATAATCGAGTTATTTACAAGTCGAACTTGGAAGAAAGACTCTGGTGCAGAAGCAGTGGATGCATTTACGCTAAAGTGGAATGAATTTTATTTACGCCTTTCCTCCTGTCAGTATCATCTTAAAATGTTCGCGGTGGCTCTGCGTCGCTAAGCAGCTCGCGCGTCTTTGTTGTCTTTAAAGTGTGGTAACAATGACACAAAGTGAGAGCACTAGCATTTGATCTTTACGGAGGACGCGCTTATATAATTATAATCGAACATCACTTTACAAGTTCGTTCAATTTTACAATTACAGTTCTCGACTCATGTGATTGAACCTTCATACTCGTCGGGAATCTTTTATTTTCTGAGTTACTGAATTATAGTTTCGAGTTTTACACTCTCAGATATAAAAAATAGTAAACGCAAGTTCATTACTAGTACATTAGTAGTTGTGTAATGTACAGTGCCGCTCAAAAGTTCGATAACGCTATGAGAAAAACAGGATATCGAAGAAATAGTCACATCTTGACAAACAAAAGTGGTAGAAAAATTCTAAAAAAAGCATGTTAAATTATAGGTTAAGGCCATTCAAAACCAATGTTTAAAGTTTTTAAAAAGTTTTTAATCAGGTTAAAAAATCAATTTGAATACAAACAATATTAATCAAATTATTTAAATTTGGTTTCGTTTTATAAATTTTTGAAGTATGATAAAAAAAAATTCTGAAAAAATATATTTCCAAATGCTTAAAAAGAGTTTTCATTTACATTTTTAAGTTTTTTTCTACGATTATTTCTTATGAATTTATGGAGTTTTCAAGTTGTGATTTTTCAACTAAGCGAATTTACAACTAATAATTTTGAGTAATATTGGTTATAGATAAATTTATTTTTTTACATAATAAAAATCTTCATAAAATTTTTTAATAATTGCTTTTTAACGGTATTGACGGGAACTTTAAGAAGCTTTTTATAGAATTTTCCTATGACATATCCTTTACAGAATATAGCAGTTTTTACCAAACGTAGATTCAAAGTGTTATTGAACTTTAGAATGGCTCTAAAAGTTCGATCACCAACTTCAAACCTCCATAAATTCATAAAAGATAATCGTAGACAAAAACTTGAAAAAGTAAATGAAAGCTCTTTTTAAGCACTTGGGAATATATTTTTTCAGAATTGTTTTTTATCATACTTCAAAAATTATTAAAGCGAAACCAAATTGAAATAATTTGATTAATATAGTTTATATTTAAATTGATTTTTTACCCTGATAAAAACTTTTTTAAAACTTTAAACATTGGTGTCAATGGCCTTGACCTATAATTTAACATGATTTTTTTAGAATTTTTCTACCACATTTCCTTGACAAGATGTGACTATTTCTTCGATATCCTGTTTTTTTCATAGCGTTATCGAACTTTTGAGCGGCACTGTACTATTTCATTTTTACAATTGGTTCGCACATATTTTATAAAATATACATGGCTAATATTAAATACTTATTTGAAAATTTTAGTTTATTTTCATTATGGATAATATTTATTCATTTATATTACATTTACATTATACAATACTTATTAATTTTCGAATTTTAGTTCTTATGTTACGCTCGTTCTTATGTTTCGTTCTTATGTTAGGGCGTGCTTATAATTAAGAAAGGTTTGTGCAGTCATGGAGTCGGCCCCACTTAAGAGCTTACAGTCTTCTAAAATAAAGAATAAAATAAGAGAAAATTGAATATAGATAATTCGCTCGAATACTTTTGCTTGGAAGACGTTTGCTCGAAGGATGTTTACTCGAAAGGGCATTTACTCAATGAAATATTTGCTCTGAAAACTCTAACTCGAAAGAATATTTGCTGAAAATATTACATAGTGTAATAAGGGGGAAAATTGTTTTTTTTAGGGAGATCAATTTATTCAATGATAGCATACATGACAATTTTTCAGGATGGTTTTTAAAGTATCGAAAAAGTCTTAAAATTCGCAAACAGTGGAACAATGACGATTACAAATAAGCCTTAAACTTTTCACTTGTATGTGGATTGGTGTATTCGTGTATGTATGTGTGGATTAAAGACTGTATCTGTTGACGTAATATTTGTTATATTATACTAGTGACATATGAAGTAGCTACTGTATTTATAATCAGTTGTCAACATCTTTTTGTGTTGTAAGTATTTATTATTTTTGCTATTATAGATATAAGCACGTACTTAGACAGTGCGTTGGCAGTCTCGCGGTAGAGACACTCGACTGTTGTCCGGACGGCTCGGGTTTAAGCCCTAATGTCAGCACGTATTTTTTCGTATTTTACCCCGTATCCACACCCTTACATGACGCCCAACGAAGTAATCCACGTTTCCTTTGAAACTCCATGATCGGAAAGAAGTCCGATCAAAATTCTTCCCCCCACCTATACGCGGATCACGATCCAGAGGGATTCACTGCCTGTAAGTCTATGCGGTATATGGCCATAGAAAAGAGACTTGTGAAGTTGGCGAACAGAAATTCCAAATATTATTATTTTTGATTGATCTTTAATCCAATTGATTTTTCCAAGTTTGCCGATTTAGAAACAGGCGCGGCACTGAAATATATCAATCAATTTTACGGGCTGTGTTTAAATCGATGTTCGGGTATGAATATATGGAGAGGGGTGCCATCACAAATAACCACAGTAACAAATACTGTTTGACAAACGGTGCTCCTTTTTATTGTCGTAGTGTGATACAATTTGTAGTGTGCGTGAATAAGTGTGTGTGTGTCTGTGTGTGAAAGAGAGCTGACACTGAGCGATGTGTTTTCTTGCGCTCTCCAAGCTGTACTGGAGAAAAAACGTGTCGCCGAGGCGGAAGCGAGGCAGCGAAGAAAACCTCGAGATTTTAGGGGGCGGTAATAACGACCCCGTTGATTGGCTGTTTAAGCCACGAGCTCGTGTACTGTTGGCTTTGTGCACACGTTCAATGACATTGAATTCGATGACTACAGGACGAACAAATCCAATGCCTATAACAGAGTGTGAAAGATGGGTAGGATCAGGCTTGAGGAGAATGGAGCACAATGAGTTTGACGCCGGGCCTCTTGATGATGCTGGATGACGTCTGCACAGATGCCACTCTGACGAGGCCATCAGCGCCGGGGTGAAGGTCCATGATACGTCCAAGGGGCCATTTACCTGGGGCGGTGATCTCGCTCTTGATGAGAACCATGTCACCCTTTTGCAACTGCCTAGTCGGTGCTTGCCACTTGAGATGGAGCTGTAGAGTGCTGAGGTACTCGGCCGACCATCTGCGCCAGAAATGTTGAGATAGTTGAGTGACCAATTCCCACCTCTTGCTGAGTGAGACCTTTGACGTTGAAGCTTCTGGTTCAGGCACTAGAAAAGAGCAGCGTTGGATCAGTTGGATCAGCAGATGTTAGGGGGCATAGCTCGAAAGCATCACCAGACAGAGGTATAAGAGGTCTAAAATTTAAGCAGGCTTCTATCCTGCATAAAAGAGTGGAGTATTCGACAAACGTCAAAATTTGTTCTCCAATGACATGACGGAGGTGGCGTTTGCCAGCTTTAATAGCCGCCTCCCACAAGCATCCAATGTGAGGGGAAGAGGGGGGATTGAAAGTCCACGTAGTGTATTCATGTGGGAGATTATAAGATATTTGTTGATATTGGATCGAGGCCTCGGTAAACATCTCTCTCAACTTATGGCCTGCGCCAATGAAATTCGTCCCACAATCACTAAAAAGCTCGGCGCAATGACCGTGGCGCGCGGTGAAGCGATGAAAGGCACTGAGGAATACCTCGCTTGAGTAATCTTCCGCTATTTCCAAATGCACTGCACGCGTGGACATGCATACGTAAAGAGCGATATAGCCTTTCGTTGTGCCGCAACCTCGAGTTTTTGAAAGAAAAACCGATAAGGGACCTGCGTAATCAATGGCGCTCGCTGAAAAGGTGCACAAGGAAGAACACGAGTTGACGGAAGTTCACTCATCATCTGAGTTCCTGCTCTTGCAGCGTAACGAATGCAAGTGCATTTGACCTTGCACATCGAGAAATTGAGGAAGCGAGACAAAACTATCACTACACTCGGCTTTCCCTGCTATCAGATCCTCAAGATATTTGGCGCGAGCTTGAACATTTAGGCATCTCTTCGAAAAGAAGTCGCGTGTTTTACCATTCTCTATCAATGAACTCAAGGCTCATTTCAGAAGTGTCTCATTCGATCAAGACACTCCACCAGTTATAGACTTCTTGGACTGTCTAGCCTCGTCTAACCACTCTGAGCAATTCACATTTGTTGAAGTTCAGGTCTCCGATGTCATGGCCGCAGTGAATCATTTCAACACACAATCCAGAGGACCAGATGGCATTCCCCAACACGTGATACGGCTTGCACTTCCTTTCTTAGCTCCATTTATCTGCAGAATCTTCAACCATTCTCTGCGACAAGCACTTTTTCCCTCTTCGTGGAAGAAGTCTATCGTAATTGCCTTGAACAAAGTAAGCTCTCCCTCTTCTTTGAGAGATTTCCGTCCGATATCACTTCTATGTTTCCTGTCTTGGTGTTAGGGCTCTTCCTTGATCCTTTTCAGACAGGTTTCCGAACCGGACAAAAAATAAACAACTTGTCACTCTCCTTCTGCTATTTGATTTTAGCAAAATCTTTGATTCAGTCTGTCACGTCAGGCTTCTAAGGAAACTACTTGATTACGGACTCTCCAAAATTGTCATCCGCAGGATCGTATCATACTTGACTGATCGTGGGCAGGCGGTTATTGACAATAATGGTAACTGTTCCTCTTATTTAAAACTTAATACTGGCGTTACGCAGGGCTCTGTGCTGGAACCGCTGCTCTTTGCATTATACGTCAATGACATATTTCTCTGCCTTGATCTCAATGTTTCCCATCTGATGTATGCGGATGATCTACAAATTTATATACGTTGTCCGTTAGATGAGCTTGATACCATATCTTATAAGATGAGCGCAAATGCAGATCGTATCATGAACGGGGCTACGCAAAATCACCGCCGGCTAAATGTACATGAAACAAAAGCCATAGTTATAGGTACCCCTCGTTATATAAACAGCTTGTCCTCAATAGCCAGAAGCTATGTTGATATCGGTGGTGCGAGGGTGTTTTACGAATCTTCCTTGCGAATCCTGGGAGGGGTTCTAGACTCGAAGCTTTCTTGGAAAGAACATGTTGTACATATGAGCCGTCGCATACGTTCTCTTATGTATTGCATATACTACTTTAGGAAAAGCACCAATCTTGGACTGCGCAAACACTTAATTCAAATGCTCCTCCTTCCCATAATCGACTACTGCTGTCTTGCTTACAGTGTTCTATCATCGGAACTCGATGATGAACTGCAAAAACTAGTCAACTGTGGTATTCGCTATATTTTTGGTGTTAGAAGGTGTGATCACATTAGTCCTTACAGGCGTGAGCTGGGCTGGCTAATCACCGCGGCGTGAAGAAATTACTTTACAGCAAATCTGCCACGCCGAGTATTTGATACGGCATTACCACCATACTTATTAGCCTTCTATAATTTTCGTGTTTCCACTTACCCTGTCAGGGTTGAAATGACACCCCTAGACATACCAAGTTTTAGCTCTGAGACCTTGAAAAAATAATTCCACATAAGCTCTGCCTACCGGTGGAACTCACTACAATCTCATCTATGCAAAATCACATATGAACCGTGCTTTAAAACACATCTTCATCGTCATCTCTTTCTATCCGAATGATCCTGTAAACCTGCTACAATGCTAACCTAACTTCAAACCGTAGTTGTAAACCTGCAATAATGTTAACTTAATTTCAAATTCGCGTCTTATATTCTACTGCATTATATTATATTATATTACTTTGTTATTTTGTTATTAAGAAAACTAAAAAATCTCTTTTATTCTGTAAAGACGTAAGTTATATCTAACTTTCTGTAAATTAAATCTAACTATTTGTAAGTTTTTGTACAACACAATGTACAGCAATAAAAATCATCTCTCTCTCTCTTTCTCTCTCTCTCTCTCTCTTTCTCTCTCTCTTTCTCTCTCTCTCTCTCTT
>JAYJLV010001539.1:0-10520 GCA_036873485.1 Torymus texanus | reverse complement strand
GAACATAAATATTTTTATTTCAACATGATAGGTGAAATAGGCATACGCGGACTGTCTGATTTGAGATGGATTCGGCCGTATATTGTGAATAATAATTAAAAAATAAAACCAAAACCGAAAAAATTATCTTCAATATCCATAGCCTCAATTTCCTACGTTCATTTTCAATGAAAACGCGGCGATGGAATTATAGTGCACAGTATCTTTATACTATTTATATGAATAAATAATATATTTTATAATATCATATTTTCTTTTTTAGTTAAAGTCGCCAACAGTATTTTTTCAGGTGTAATAGCGTTATCTAAAAATAATTAAAAATTAAAAATCATCTATATAACGGATTCTACAGAAAATCTATACTCGGTGGGTTGAGTTTAAAAAATTTACAAAATTTGGAAGCACAGCTCAATAATAAATTTTTTTGTAACAAATACAGTAACGAATACAATGAAAAAAAAAACTGGCATTTTTGACTAATGAATATTAAACTCCCAAGGTGCTAACAAGTTTTGCACATATATTTAATGTAATCTAAAAATTGGTAAAATTGGAAATTTCTGTGAGGAAATGATCGCACGTAACTATGCACAAAATTTCTTTATGAACAGAATTTCAACGATTCTCAGATTAATATTGCTTAATCATAAGTGCCCAGTTTTCATCCGTTCTTTTCATGTTAAATTGCTATAAGAAAAATTGATATGTGGCTAAAACCGTGTCACAAGACCGTTTTAGTTGATTCTAAATTTTTCTCATTTATTGTATGACTTGTAGAGCGGGAACAAATTTTATTACAAAGATGGGGTTTCATGTTATTTTTAAAAAATTTTTTTAACTTCATAATTATAAATTTTCTATAGACTTCATCATATACTTTTATAAATATTCACTAGGCCCGGTAATTTATACTTACTCATTTCGTACCAAGCATCAACGTTTTCAGCACCAGTCCTTGCTGAATTAAGAGCATTCCGTATTGCTATAGGAATAGCATAGCTCATGCATATAGCAGGTTTTCCAGTAGCTGTAATAAAAACAATTTGGCATTATCATTAGATATTATATTAGTTACAGAAGAATATACTACTATATTGTATTTATGTAGTAAAATAGACTGTAGTAAACTTCTTTATTTTTTGCTATTATGGCATAGATTCGATTATATTCTTGTACTAGAGTGTGTAATAATAATAAAAAGGAAAAATAAAAATAAAAAAAACGTGTGGAGCATATGCGCGCGAGGCTGGTAGGCTGAGTGGAAAAGTTTCATGTATTTTCTTATGATATTTAATAATATTCTCAATAATACATATCAAATAATATTTTAATATATTGATTAATCACCTTTTGAGCGATATATTACCTTCGGGTTTGAATATCTTTAGCACCTGGCGGTTTATAATTCTTTAAAAATTTTAAAGCCATTGCGGAAAATAATTGATGTAAATATAAAATTTTATTTGGTTTCATAAAATAACTACCCGAGTTCTGTGGTTGGTCAGTTGACCTATCCTTTTATCAAAATTTAACTCTTCAGTAGTTCAAAAGCCAAGACTCATTATAAAAGTTCCTTGTCAATATCAGGATTTATACCGATACCGTTGCTTTCTAATAAATCGATTCTTTTTACTATCAGTTCTCTTGTTAAGATATCTACTTCTAATTCTGCTACAGTCGTTGCGTAGATAACATAAGGCTGTGGAAAATCAGCTTCTTTATTGTATCTAGTTGGATTCATTAATTATACACTTTTTAATACAAGACTATGCACAAAATTGCACAAAGATGTATGTCTTCCAAATTAGCGTTATATACGAGCTCTTCTCAAGATGGATTCTTCAATTTGTCTTTAACTATCTGTAGCCTTTTAACTAACATTTCGTAGGCTATTTTTGTTGCCTACATTTTATGTAAAAATATTACTTCCTCAAAGAGGAAGCTTTGTAATGGTGAAAAAAATTTTTGTAACAAAAAATGTTTAAAAACATGTTTTAAGACTTTTGGCACAAAAATTCGTTGTTTTTGAGCAAATAAAATTTTCGTGTCTGTATATATGTGTGTGTGTATACCGGCTATAACTTTTGAACAAATTGACCGATTTTCATGGGACAAAGCTGATTTTCTCTTCGGTTAGGAGGAAAATAGAGATAGCATAACCTATTTTTTCATTTTTTCGTTTATCTTTTGTTTTATAACCAAAAAACGATTTTGAATTTTTCGTTTTTTTCATTTTTAAATATGTTATGGTAGGTATTACTTAATATAATTAAATTTTTTTGAAAGGTCGTCAAATTACCTACAATTTCTTTTTATAAAAGTTAAATTATCTTTAGTCTGTCATTTGTTATTAAAGAAAATATGGTTTAACCTTCTTTAATTATTTTCTAAATAAATTTTCAATTTATCGACTTGAAATTTTAAACACTTATTACACTGGTTGAGGGCAATATTGTGGTAAAATTTCAAGTGATTATCTTCCTTTGTTTCCGAGAAAAACACTATTTTTTAAAAAAAGTGCATTTTCTTTCCGACACGATAACAGGCGTAAAAATCAACCAATAGTCTTGAAATTTGGCACAGAAATAGCTTCTTCAAATCATCGAACCAAGTTCGTAGCCCAAAATAATCGGTCCATTAGAACCAGAGATATTTGAGGACAAAATTTTTTTTTTAAATTTTCGAATTGCGTTTTCTCAGAGAATTCTTGATTTATCGATTTGAAATTTTAACCACTGATTACGCTGGTCGAGTGCAATACTTTTATAAATTTCAAGTGATTATCTTCATTTTTTTCCGAGGAAGAAAATATTTTTGGAATAAAGTGCAGTTTCTTTCCGACACGATAACAGGAGTAAAAGTCAACCAATCGTCTTGAAATTTAGCACAGAAATAGATTTTTCAAATTTTCTAACCGAGTTCGTTGTCTAAAGAAATCGGTCCATTACGACCAAAGATATTTGAGGTTAAAATTTTTTTTTAAATATTTTAGAATTACGTTTCTTAAGAGAGTATTTAATTTATCTACTTGAAATTTTAAAGATTTATCACACTGGCTGGGGTCAAGATTGGGTTAAAATTTCAAGTGATTATCTTTATTTGTTTCTAAGAAAAACCGCTGCCAATTCTTTGGCACTTAGCTTCCTCAAACTAATTCATCGTTTCCTAATTAAAGTGAAATACTAAAAATAAATTTTTCACAAATAAAAAATGCTAAAGAATTTCAATAATAAAACTTTTTTTCTTTTTTCAAATAAAGATATTAATATCTATCACTAAATTTCATTGTCTAACTTCGAACCTATGCGTCTTATATCGGAAATTTCTTGCAAAATAGTATATTACGCACCTATTGATGAAATACTTTGACAGTCCACGAAGTTTGAAAAGAATTGAGATCAAAAAGAAATAAAATTGGTTTACTTTTACTCATGTTTTGTCGTCTTGAAAAAAACGCACTTTTTATCAAAATTTTATTTTCTCGAAAACAAATGAGGATAATCACTTGAAATTTTAAACAAATATAGTCTTCAATGAGCTTTATAAGTGATTAAAATTTAAAGTCGATTAATCAAGTATTCTCTGAGAAAACGCGATTCGGAAATTGTAAAAAAGATTTTTAATCGGAAATAACTTAGGTTGTAATAGACCAGTTTTTTTAGACAACGAACTCGGTTAGAAGATTTGAAAAATCTATTTCTGTGCTAAATTTCAAGACGATTGGTTGACTTTTACTCCTGTTATCGTGTCGGAAAGAAACTGCACTTTATTCCAAAAATATTTTCTTCCTCGGAAAAAAATGAAGATAATCACTTGAAATTTATAAAAATATTGCACTCGACCAGAGTAATCAGTGGTTAAAATTTCAAGTCGATAAATCAAAAACGCAACTCGAAAATTTAAAAAAAATTTTTATCCTCAAATATCTCTGGTTCTAATGGACCGATTTTTTGGGCAACGAACTCGGTTCGATGATTTGAAGAAGCTATCTCTGTGCCATATTTCAAGACTATTGGTTGATTTTTACGCCTGTTATCGTGTCGGAAAGAAAAGGCACTTCTTTTCAAAAATATTTTTTTTCTCGGAAACAAATGAAGAAATCGCTGCCATTACATTGGCACTTAGCTTCCTCAAACTTTATATATTATTCCATTATTATTTTGTCAGAATAAATTAAAATAAATTATATTACCAATATATTAGACATCTTCATCACATAATTGTTACTCCGGTTATAGTATAACCAAGACAACGACACTTTTTACTAAAATATTTTTCATCAAAAGCAAATAAAGGAATACACTTGAAAATTTAACCCAGAAGGTATTCAAAAATTTTATAGAAAAATATTTAACTTCCAATATATTTTTTCGTAACAATCAGATATTTCTAGGCAACGAACTCAGCCTGTGGATATAAAAAAACTATATCCATAACAAATTTCAAGTCGATCTGATAATTTTTACTCCAATTATCGTGCGACAACGAAATAACTAGTTTTTTCTAAAACATTTTTTTCTAGAAAACAAATGAAGGAAAACTCTTAAAAATTTAACCCAATCCTGTACTAATAGAGTTTAATAAGTGGTTAATTTTCAAGTCAATTAATAAAGAATTCTTTGAGAAAAAGGTATTCAACAATTTTATAGAAAACTATTTAACCTCCAAAATCTTTTTTCGTAACAGTCAGATATTTCTAGGCAACAAACTCGTCCTGTAGATATAAAAAGCTATGTCCGTGCCAAATTTCAAGTCGATCGGATAATTTTTACTCCAGTTATCGTTCGACATCAAAAATGCCATTTTATTCGAAAATATTTTTTCTCGAAAAGAAATTGGAATAATCTCTTAAAAATTTAACCTAATATTCCTTAAAATGAGATCAATTAGTGGTTTAAATTTCAAATCGATTGATCATTTAGTCTCTGAGAAATTAATTTATAAATTTTAGGAACATTTTTCTTAATAACAAATGAAATACGAATCATAACCTAAATGTTAAAAAACGAAAGTGTAGGTAATTGAAAGATCTTCCAAGAACAATTTAGACTGATAAATAATTTTGACTCCTGCATATGTAAAAAATAAAAAAACAAAAAATAAATCGTTTTTTGGTTATAAAAAAAAAGAAAATCGATAGAATATTAAGTACGCCAGGGTGCCGAGTTTTTTCGCGAGATGAACAAAATAAGCTTTAAATGGCGAAGATCGATGGTTTGGTTCCCGAGATATAGAAAGTTTACATGCACACACACACACACACACACACACACATACAAAAACACACACACATACATACATACAGGAAAAAAAATTTTCTCAAAATTGAAAATTTTCAACACATTTCATCTTAAAAAATAATTTTAAGACTTTTTTGTCTAAAAAATTTTTTCACCGTTACAAAGCTTCCTCTTTGAGGAAGCAATAATCACTTGAAGTTTTATCACAATATTACCCCCAACTAGTGTAATAAATGGTTAAAATTTCAAGTCGATACATTAAAAACTTATTTAGAAAATAATTAAAGAAGTTTAAATCATATTTTCTTTAATAACAAATGACAGACTAAAGATAATTTAACTTTAAAAAAAAAAAAAGTGTAGGTAATTTGACGACCTTTCAAAAAAATTTGATTATATTACGTAATACCTAACATAACATATTTAAAAATGAAAAAAACCAAAATTCAAAATCGTTTTTTGGTTATAAAACAAAAGAAAAAGGAAAAAAATGAAAAAATAGGTTAAGCTATCTCTATTTTCCTTCAAAACGAAGAGAATAAGCTTTGTCCCATGAAAATCGGTCAATTTGTTCAAAAGTGATAGCCGGTATACACACACACACACACATATATACAGACACGAAAATTTTATTTGCTCAAAAACGACGGATTTTTGTGCCAAAAGTCTTTAAACATCTTTTTAAACATTTTCTGTTTCAAAAATTTTTCCACCTTTACAAAGCATCCTCTTTGAGGAAGCAAAAAATATTTCTAAAAAAGGAGCATTTTCTTTCCGACACGATAACAGGAGTAAAGATCAACCAATAGTCTTGAAATTTGGCACAGAGATAGTTTTTTTATTTGTAATTGTATATAAGTTTATTATTAAAGGTATTAGATTTATTTGTATAAATGAAATTTCGCGAGTTGAAACATACAGTAGCACATGAATCACTAGTCATACCCGACGCTGAAACTATTATGTTGGGTGCAGTTAAATTGTTACTTGGTTACTGATATTTTCAACATTTATTCCAAGTACATTAGCAGCTGTCTGATGTCCTATCTGATGTTGGATGAACTACCTATATTTTGAAAAGATTATTAACACCATTCAAGGAACCCTAATGCACATTTTCAATATATTAAAGGTGTAAGAAGACAAAGTTTTAATATTAGATGTTATAATAGCTAGGAGGTTGATGTTCGCAAGATGTTGATTTAATACGTCATGATTCTAATGAGCCATATTAACCATAAGCCACTAAAGTATTCAGAGATTTTTTGCTTCCTCAAAGAGGAAGCTTTGTAATGGTGAAAAAAATTTTTGGAACAAAAAATGTTTAACAACATATTTTAAGACTTTTGGCACAAAAATCCGTCGTTTTTGAGCAGTGTGTGTGTGTGTGTGTGTGTGTTTTGTGAAAATTTGTTCTAAATTGGTCAGCATTTCATCAAATGTTTTTCCCATTACCATGATATCATTAAGATAAATTAAGCAAATTGTATTCAAGTATTCTCTAAGAAGTTTTTCCATCAATCGTTGAAAAGTAACAGGTACATTACAGAATCCGAATGGCATGACTGTATTGTCACGTCGAGTTCAACGTACGCATCTAAGAAGCTAGGGACACCAAAGTCTCATCATGCTCATAGGGTCTCTAACTCATGGTACTTTACCGACGGTAAATTAAAAACCTTTTTACCTCCAGATTAAAAGTCGCGCACGGTAACTTGCAAGTTACCTTAGGGTTTCGGGAGTTATCAAGGTTCGGGCAAAGGCCACCGATCAAGTGGCTCTATACTATCCTTTTCTCGGATCGATAGCACAACAATATCGATCCGTTTTTCCAGGAAAACCATGCCCTAGGATACCAAAGAATAGGTCAAAATGGGATATAAAAAGGGCGGAGCGCCGCTAATCGTGACAGAAACTTTCCACCATTTGATTTCGAAATATTGTAATTCTAACTTAGAATAATTTTCACATTGTATTTCGGACTTGGAATTATTTTCATTCTTGTAAATTCTAACTTAGAATTATTTCTAACAGAATTAGATTAAATTATTAACAAGCTTCTCTGATTGTAGTATCGCGATTAATAGTTGATATTTTATCTCGACTACAATCAGTTTATATTAAAGTATTAACTTATTTGCAATTAATAAAATTTTAATAATTGCATTTCTGAGTGACTTTTATTTGAGAAACGACCCGTTCCTTACATTCAAATCTCCCGCCGCGCTTGGGATCGCGACCGCCTAATATAGGAGCTGTATATACAAGGAGACGTTCAATCGATCACAAACCAACAAAAGTAAGTAACATTTGTAATTGCTGTCTTCACTTTCTTTCTGCATTTATGTTCGCTGTCGCTTGTTACTTAGTTAAGAACCAGAACTTGAGCTAATTATTTTAGTCCATCCGTTTAACTACTTTCTCGCGTTCCTATACTCCCGTGGTTAATATTACGTGTGGACGTAGACCGAAACAGGAACATGTACTGCGCTGACTCTGCGTCATTCTAACATGGACGTTACAATAACTGTATCCAAACTTTACCAAAAGCGTGATATAAATTATTGTGTCGAAAATTTCGATGTTTGGGAAAGCCTCGTATTGTTTTTTTTCACTTGGACCGCGCATTTACTTCATTCAACATTCAACGTTGCACTGAGAGCGTTTTTCCCACGTGGACGGTTTATGAGTGTACGGGAGACGCAAAGTAATAAGTGGGTCGGATAATTGTTTGCCCAACACTGTTTATGTGGTACTAGCCAGTACTCCTATTTCTCCACGCCGTGGCGTAGTGTACGCGAGTTCGCGAGCGTGCTCAGCTCAGCTTCCGAAAATATATGGGCAACCCCTGCCCGGTTCTCTTCTCGTGCTCGTGACCTTGTTTTTGGGACTAGCAAAAACTCGTTTTCGAGTTACAGCCATCAAACGTCGCATCGGCCTGCGCGCTCAATACGGATTACGCCGCCTGTTCTATAAGCGACTTGAAGTCGCTTCGATTTAATTACTATAGCTATTATTACTTTGAAATTTCTATAAGGTCTTTTCAAAAGTCTTCCGTGACTTGTAGACTCAATAAAACGGCTTCAAACATGAAAAATCGAAGGTTAATTTTTAATCAACAGATGCTTCGAATTTCAAATCATTATTATATAGCGTATGCGTGTTAAATTAGAAAGTGTTTATAATAAACGTTTTAACTATTTCGTATTAAAAAAAAAAAACTAAAAAATGTACAATACAAAAACTGCTGCTGTTACTAATAAAATTTTCTGAAAAAGATAAGAGATCGCACCACCGCAAGTACCGGAGACCGGAGCTTAACCTTACCTGAAACCTTTTCTGTGCATGCGGGAGAAGAGCGCGACTATCGCTGTTGCAAAGTCGCGCTCGATTCAATTTTGAATCGGATTCTCTATCGGACTGTGTGGCCGTCTCAACATATTACTCACCTTCGGAAATCTGCAGAATCCACCCTCAGCGTATATCGATGGCTGAGTTACCGCGCCTCACGAATAGTTATATAAGTATATAGCACGAGTATTGCATGTAGGTATATTTTCCGACATACGAAAAAGTTGAGTGCCATCGCAATACACCCAGTTACTTATCAAATCATGAACACTTTCAACTAATTGATAACTAGCTATTTTGTCTCACTCGCTTGGTTCCATTATGTTCTTAAAAAATAATTATTTACAGTTCTATAATACTTACTAATAATACTTATGTAGAACACGTTTATGAATATACATCTCATAATAAAAAGAATTAATTGAAAAAATTGGGATAAAATTATTCAGGAAATCACGGCGAAATCAAGATTATAAATATGGAAGGGAATGATCCTGCTGTGCAATAAAATATCTAGAATTATATATTTTGGCCAACGTTTCGAGTCATTTAATAAATTCAAGGAAATCACCAACTTTTTTTCTTAATAAGGAGTCGGATAAAAGACTCGAAACGTCGACCAAAATATAATAAATCTATATTTTATTGGACAGCAGGACCATTAATTCTCTTTCATGTCTATAAAATTGAAAAAACATTGTTAAAAATTATATGTTACATTCATGCAATAAGTAAGTTTCATTAGTATTTATTAGCTTCTTCAAAGTTACACAAACGAATGATTATGTGGTATAAAATAGTTTTATTGCTAGGTAGGTAAAAATAGTATATTGCAGAGGTGACTTGCAGTTGTACTCGTGCGCTCCGAACCAACTCACATTACGACGCTACCTGACGTGGAGGCAGAGAAGAGCCGACGGTGCTTTCTCGTACAGTATATAGAGATGGTGCAAGCTCACGGGCATTATACGCACACACACACACACCAACACAGGCATCCTACTATTGGCATTTAGAGAAAAATTTCTCAATAGTATAAAGTAACTTATTAAGATAAAATTTTTTCTGATAAATATATAGAAATAAATATGATAAAAGAACGTGGAGGGTTCAACTACTTATGTATATAGTGATTGCAGCGCTGATTTTGCCGTCTCCCTAATCCATTATCTCTGACTATATATAGCCACTCAGCGCCTCAGCGGTTGCGAAAAACTCGCCCTTCCGTCCCTCTGAGGTATTTTATTTGATCCGAAATTTCGGAGCACACTATACTTGCTCTCCGCGCTCCGCCAAAGACGGACCTCCTGATCCAAACACCAGGACAAACTCCTCCAAGGAAGGACCTCACGTCTCCCGGCATATGAAACTTTGTCGCTCTTGTCGCTGGCCCCCCGCTCCCTCGCTCTGTGTGCCTATACTATGCCCGCTAAAGGCAAAGCGGGCGAATTCTGAACACTTTCGAAGTTCATGGGAAACAGGAAGAAACCTTTCCATACGAGGAACTCGCCAAAATTTTAATTCCATTTTAAAATTTCAACTTTAACCGTTACACATTCGGCTTATTTATAACCGCTCTACCGTTAAAGCTTTTTTTAAATTATATTTTAAATTTATATTCGTTTAATTTTCATTTTTTTACTTAACATCATAATTACCTTATCCCATGCATGCTTTTCATCGATGCTAAGTTTGTATTAAAGTTGGCATAGTGAATCGGTTATTACGAATGTTTTTCATTAAACGAATCTTTGCTGTACTATAACAACATTATACCACTCTCTAAAGTAACATAAGTGGAATTTTAACTTTTTTTGTAAGTGAATGATTTTTCCACTTGCAAATAAGTGAGATTTTAACTTTTTTGTAAGTGAATGATTTTTCCACTTGCAAATAAGTGAAATTTTAACTTTTTTGTAAGTGAATGAT
>JAYJLV010001528.1:0-10520 GCA_036873485.1 Torymus texanus | reverse complement strand
TTCCCGTCTCCGGCAGAATTTTTTTCAGCTTTATTCAAATAATATTCATTAATAGTTTAATTTGTTTGTAATTATTTTGCGATATAAAATTTAAAAAAAAAAAGAAATCTGCAAAATGAAATTTTTTTCGCGAATCTTGATTTACATAAAAATTACCATATTGCTTGTAAAAATTGGTATATTGACGGCCTGTGGTTACTATAGAAATCTAGTAAATTTTATAAAATAAGATAGTAAAATTTAAGAACTCATCAAGATTACCATCTGAGTTGTAAAAAATATAAATTGTCAATCTGTGGCTGCGTTCCCTACACAAGATGGTTTTTACAGGAATTTATTATAATTTTTACACTAATATTTTCTCAGTGTGTAAAATGTTGACTATATTTTTACAGTTCAATCGTTTTAATTAAGTTCTTTTTGTTATGTGGTTCTATTTTTTTTAGACTGGATGTACAGTTGTATGCGAAACGTATATAACATAAATCTTTAAAAATATTTGACTCCCGCTGATATAATTCGCTGTTTTATTTCGAATTTATGTGGAATTTTCTTTTAGCTTCCGTTCTAAATATAATCTGAAACTTTATTTTATGAAGGCAATTCTAGATTTTAATTCAGCAATATAATTGTACAACGTTTCAGGAATTTTAATTGCTTTACTTTACTGTCGATATATAAATTTGCTTTATAAAATGCAGAATTTGCAACTGACTAAAAATTATGTGTGTGCACACCTTGATATGCAATAAAAACATTTATAATTAAAAAAAACGGACACTATATATATATATTCGAAGCACGTAAAATCATTAAAACTTTCTAAAACCACATTAGTTGGTTAATTAGTTTTCTAACAAGTCCTGGTGCATCAATAAACATAACGAACGCCAACTACGCGTACCTATATATACAAATCAAATTCTTTCAGCGATCAACGCGCTATATTACAATCGAACTTTGCGATCGCAACCTTCGCCGCCGCCGTCACTCTGCGTCAAATCCTCGACACACTTATTCGTGCTGACCGAACGACGCGGAAAACCCACCATCATTCTTCTCTCAACTATAAACACCTGGCACCGCGTGTTGCTCTTTTTGCTAGCTCTTACTGTAGATTCGGCGTGGCTCAACTGGATTACTATTAGGGATTTTCGTACGCGTGCCTGAAATCCGCGTTGTTTATTCGCGGCGAGAGAGAGAGAGAGAGAGAGAGAGGGAGAGAGATTAAGGCTTTTTATCGCCGTGCAGCCCCTGCAAGATCACTTTATTACTACGCCGCTCTCTCTCTCTCTCTCGCTCTCTCTCTCTCTTTCTGCGCCAGGCATTACGCGCAAATATTTGCGGAACAAGGTGGTGGGGATATCCTCGGGGATTCCCCGGGAGTACGGGGCAGAGGGAGACTTGAGTGCGGAATTGTTCTCTGGCGAGAGAAAGAGAGAGAGAGAGAGAGAGAGAGAGAGAGAGAGAGAGAGAGAGAGAGAGAGAGAGAGAGAGAGAGAGAGAGAGACACCGATTTCTCGAGTGGCTTCTGTTGGGAGGGAGAGGTGGAGAAGCGTATTAAGAGTGTTATGGTTTTTAATTGCCCAGTTAAACAGATAATAGCGCGCGAAAAGAGTCGCTAAAATGGAGTTAAAAAGAGGGATTATATATAAGAGTTGGTTTGCCTTCGCACGTTCGGGTTTCACGGATTTCACCGGAGAATTTAAAAAATCTCGCTGAATTTTTCGTGCGCAATAAATTCATTCGTGTGTATGTACGCGATTGGTGTAACGCAATGTACAGTGAATATTTTTTTTTTTTAAATTGAAAATAATTCTGATTATTGCACACTTTCTCGTGATTATTCTCTTCGTTATACATAAATATTTTTAATTTACAAAGTTTATTACGAGCCCATAACGACTTTGTTTATAGAACAATAACACATAATGTAAGAGAAATCGCATAAAGTATACCTTTGGAGTTATGGTATACAATTGCTATCAAGCGCATATAAGGGCTACTCTCATTCACATTTTTCGAAATCCTTTTACATCACACGAAAACAGTCACCGTCCCGCAGCAGCAGTACTTAAATTACACGCCACTTGGCTTAATCCATCTAAAAAACGAAAACTATAATCCGTTAAACAACACAGGCAGCACTTCCATATAAAAAGAGAGAAAGAATGTGAAAACCAGCCGAGCATCGCGCACTTAACACAAAAAGAAGAAAAAAAACCGTCAACACATACATACACACACACACACATCCGCGATTCTCGTAAAAAGCCCTACAACCGTCGCATAATAAAAATTACTTCACTAAAAAAAAAGTCCATCGCACACGCACAGACACGTGCGAGCGGAAAAACGTCCCGGTGGCCCTTTGAAAAATGACGCGCTTGTATAGCTATATATATATATATATGCAAGGGTGAAAAACGAGTGTGACGGCCACCGGCAATAAAAGCCAGCGAGGAAAGCGATGGAATCGCGTGGACAGTTCCACTGCGGAGGGAAAAAAGCCCGAGAGCGAGAGAGAGAGAGAGAGAGAGAGAGAGAGAGAGAAACGTATATCCATACGCGGGTAGAATCCGGTCGAGAAAAAAAGGTAGAAAAGAGCGGGGGATAAGCTCGCGCAACAAATTCCGCGTAATTTCATGAGATCCATAATTACCGCGAGCGCTCTTCGTCAATTAGGCCGTCGGGGCTCGCGGTGACACTTAATAGTGATTTAGTGCCCCGCCACGTTGATTGGACTCGTACGTGTGCGCACGCGCGAAGAGAGAGAGAGAGAGAGAGGGGGGAAGAGAAGAGAGCTTTCCATTTCAAATGAATGAGACGAGCCAAGGATACACACACACACACACGTGTGTGTGCGAGTTTTTGTTACTGCAGAGAGAAAGAGAGAGACACCTCGTGCGCATGCGCAACTTATTCCTTTTCTTTCCTTTCTTCGTTCTGTTTTTTTCTAGAGCGGTCCGAAGAGTCAAGGTGAATTCGTTTGCACGTGCGCGCGCGGCTGACTATGAGCTGGATATAATGTATAGAGGGTACAGTTTGGCAGTGATGTTATTAATGGATATATACTTTCTAAATTTCTTCTAACTGAAATTTGTGGTACAGTGACAGCTTTTATACATTTCTGGGTGTGTGGGATGGTCTGCAGGTTTGAAAGTATTTAAAAAAGAATCGATTGATAAAAGACATTTGAATACTTACAGATTTCTATTATACGCGTTATTTGAATGAATTGTGTAAGTATATTATTTTTCTTTGTCAAATCTTTATTATATAGATATCATGATTCATTATTGAATAACTTACATTTATTATCAAAGTCACTTCATATCCTTTTAATAAAATTAGATTTCTCGACCTTATTTAAAAAAAAAGTGTTATCACATATTAGCTTTCTCAATCGTGAACTGTAATATTGGGGATACCGTAAATCAAATTCTGATTTATTTTCTTTCAAAAGCTTTAAAGTTCCGCGTGTTTTTGGATACACTGTCACTTTCATGTCTTATCGGTTTCGAACTTTTAAAGATACGTACAGCAAAGAAAAAAAACAAATAGTTCTCTCGCTTGTCGTATAAGAGTCACAACTTGTTGAACATTTAACTTTCACTTAACTTATTTTTCTTTTTTTTTCATCGATAGAAGCTAGCTAGTGGTATTTGAATAACTTGTTTTGATAGATCTTTCACCATGTTTTCTCCCTCTAACATCAAACTATTTTAGCATTGAAATTATTCAATCATGTTAAAATGAACATTTAACTCTGGCCATTTATACAGTTTTTCATATTCTTTGAAAAATAGTTTAAACCGTTAGATAACGAAAGCATTAACAACTACGGTAGTAGATCAAACGCAACACATTTCATTGGTCTTTGGGGAATGTGAAATACTGGCACATTTCTTACCTTAACGGCGACCATGCATTGCCGACGGTAATTCTTTAGTGACTTTTAGCTGGAACTTATGCGCTGAAAATTTGTTACTTAAACAACCTTAATCTTAAGATAAATCAGTCTTATCTACCAACAAGAGGACCATACTTTACCGCAATGCTTTACGATAATACCTCGCAGTTTGAGCTCTATTTGAAAACGGTTTACTAGGTGTAAACACCCGCTGTAACATCGAACGCAAACATCGTTACTGAACCTAAACAGAACAAAAGCTCTCCACGAGATATAAACTGATCACAAATAACCAACAATATTAAAAGACGATTAGACACCGTATGAAATCTTCGCGCAATTCTTCCTTACATAATCCTGATTGTTTTGTCCACCTCGCCGTTTCCAAGGATCTTGACACTGAACAAACAGATCTCTTTCTTCTCTCTCTTTCTCTCTCTCTCTTTCTCTGCCGAGTATATGTTTGTAACAAGGTGTCGTCGACCTTCTCTAATCCGAGGCCGTCGTCGAGCGCGAGTTCTTCTTTATTCCCGACCGATCGAGCGTGAGCACGACAATGACTATCCATACGCGAGTGAACGCGCGCGTATATAAGAGAGGGTAGAATAGATATTCCGTATGTCTCTCATCTGCGCTTTATCTTTATCTTTCGTCGCGGCTCTGCGCACAAGTTATGTAATATCGCCACCACGTGCGGTCCGATTGGTCTTTTGTGGTTTGTGTATACGTATATATACACGTGAGATGGTTCTTGTGCGGATTTTCATATAGGGGATGTCAGTTGAATGGTAGATTAATTAGGTACATTTGTTTCGGATCCAATTGAATAGCAAGTTTGATATAGATATTATATATTATACCAAGCCTATTTGGATGTTTGAATGAGTCGAATAGGAGCTAGTGATATTAATTAGGCTTTATTGTGGCGAAGTCGAAGGATCGTGAAGGAATTGTGTAGCAGTAGCTCGTGTCCTAATCATATTTCCTTATAGATCGGGTGCATTGACGTGCATAAGGTATTGTATTGGCGGTTGTAAACTGTGTAATGACAAATATCCCTATTCTGGTACATATCTTATCTTTATTCTAGTTATAATTTAGCTAGATTTTCAGAATATGGTTGTAAGCTTTGAATCTGGCTAAAATATACATAAGCCTTGGTGAAAATGTTAACCTAAATTAACTACTTTCTAGCTAACTTTATGGCTTGGAACAAAATTAATATTGTTGTAATAGTATTGTCGTAATGAAAACTAATCGTATCTTAGTGTTAGATTTTTTATTATTAAATATAATGAATGGTTGGTTAAGTAAAATCAGATGATTCTTACGAATATCTATATTCTCTATAAAAATATGAAACTCGCGAGTACACCTTACAAAATCAGTTTCTTAAAACAAATCAATATCTCCTCAAATCTTAACCAATTCTTAGCTAGAAAAGTTAGTTAATATATAGTTAACACATATCGATTTTTAAGGGTTAAAGGAAATTAGCTAGTTTTCAGCTAAATTATAGTTACGAGGATAATTTATTTATAACCATAAGAAGTCTAACTAATTTAGAACCTTAACGGAGCTTAGTCAGGAAACCTGGTTAATTTTCTACCAGTTTATCAAAAACACACGTCTTTTTCGATCCACTTTACCATATACCAATCGATATTTACAATACCCTTGATACTTTTAACCTCTCAAAACATTTTTCATCATTAACTTACAATTTTGTACCTACACAACCTCAAAAACTCTCTGACTCCATTATGATGCATCACCTCTGCTTCGCACATCAAACGGAACAAATAAATAGCGCTCGAACGGCGTACACACGCGCTCGGCTCTCCCGACAACGGTATCAATTTCTTCCAGCTGACCAATGACGCGTGTGCACGCTTACTCTCTCTCTCTCTCTCTCTCTCTCTCTCTCTCCCGTTATCGTGCTATGTACAGCATAATGCACGCGCGTGCGCGCGAGTTTCGCTAATTTCGATTGTCCCTCGTTAATCGCAATCCACGCGCCCTTGCTACTATCCGATTGCACGCGATGTGCTTTTCCCAGTTAATCGGTCGATCGGTTAGTCAGAGCCTCGCTCTGTAGCAGTAGTAGTAGTAATCGTGGGTTTTGCACGTTAGGTTTTCAATATCTTCAGGTCCGTGAGAGGGTTATTGAATGCGCGCAAGTGAAGTTGTTCTGTTTGACTATGCTGTTTTAACGCGATAACGAATATATATTCTATATCGAGTGGTATGACATGCTAATTAACGAATATAGAAATAATTATTATTGCGCTCTTTTGTTATATATAGTACAGTCACAGTGATTTTCGATTTTCAGAAATACTACTACTACTATACGCTTTCTCTCTCTATGGTAAGGTAAAGCTGCAGGTGGCCATTGCCAAAACCGCTAAACGCAATATTGAATATTAACTGCGGAAGATATACAAAGGTTATAAATACTCTTGGCAATATGTGGAGATCGCGCGCGTTTAGAGCTACAATAGCGCTAACGTATACATATCTACTATATAACGTACATATAGCCTGCAGTAATAATTGCCGACCCAGTAAAACACACACGCATCGTATAGCGGTAAGGGTGCAAAGGCTTGTCAATAACACATTCGCGTTGAAATTACTTTGTGAAACATTATCAAAGAATACCAGCATCGGGATTATATATCCGAACCGTTCATCCTGTTTGATTTGATCCTGGACGTATACTAGATAACACGTGTCCAATCTCCTTTACACCTATATAATAGAGTGTGTGCGTATGTGTGTGTGTATATATAAGTATAGCATTAACAAAATTTGCTCGAGGCACTCAATTACTACAGTCTAATTAAGAGCCGCCGCGTTAAACTAACTTGCGATCGACACGTTATTCCTGTGCATTTAAGGTACCCGTGCGGGTCTATTATTAATCCACATGCTGTGGCCTGCAGCTGATCGTCACATTTAATCAATGATCGAGAACGTAGCAACGATCGATCAGTTGCCGATAATTTCTCCCTCTCAAATTAGCAGCCGCAGCTCATGAATAATAATCGACAGGTCGCGTTGCCTCGAGGTGTCGAAAAACGGTGTGATTTTAACGCACACGCACGCATTTATATATACTCGTTCGTTCGCTCGCTCGTTCGCGACACCTTAAGGTTAATCGGCCATTTAAAAACCATCGCGCCGCTCTCTATGTAAATTCCGATCTCTGAATTAAAATCGTTCCTCTCCCTCCTCACGCGTACAATGACGACTCGAGTCCTTTTTTTGCGCCTCTATATATATGTGTGTGTGTGTATACGAATCGCGGAACTCGAGAGAAAGAGAAAGAGAGAGAACGGCGTGCGAATTAGCCTTTTAAATCGGCGCGGCGCACACGCGTACACGTGCACGAGGATCGAGTAGAGGTGAAAGAGACAGAAGAGAGGAGAACGAGTTGTGTGCCACTTATCTCGATGTGCGTAAATTTCGCTAAAGACTGCTTAATACGGCGAGTCGTTTTGCGACGCTATATACGAATATTTCTTTGTTCGGCTTTAAATTCGTCCAATCGACGAAACGAACGAGAGGAAAGAGAGAGAGAGAGAGAGAGAGAGAGAGAGAGAGAGAGAGAGAGAGAGAGAGAGAGAGAGAGAGAGAGAGAGAGAGAGGTAGATTCTTCGATTGCCATTAATTATTCCAGTCCTTAACTTAATTATCCGAGTCCTCGTGCTACGGTAGAGAGAAAAAAACACTCGTTCGTTCTTTTACTACGGGCCGCAGAAGGAAACTTACATCGATGGCTCGTTTTCGCAAGCCGGGCTTTTTCATCCTCCGCCTCTCTTTTCTTTGATTTTATTTGAAGAGCCACCGCTCGCTGCTGATCAAGTTGAGGAGGAGGCGGAATTTGGCAGTTGTCACGCGTAGAAGAAATTCGCGCGTGCGGTCGAACGATAAGATTATAATCTGTCTCTCCGAGTTTCACGAGCTATCGCGTAACCGTGGACAACTTTGGGTGTATATGAATGAATCATCGAACGAGAGAGAGAGAGAGAGAGAGAGACACGTAACGTGTTTGCTGAGTTGTTGCTGCAGACTGCACATGCATGATTCTTTTTTCCTATTTTTCTCACTGGTATATACTATACAATTTTACGTAACCGATGTTTACGAGCTTGGCTCTTTTCATTTTATCGGTTTTAAAGAAGTTATTGGTTATTTTTACGAATTAATATATCATTCACAGTTGATACGATAATGGCTTCGCTTACTTTTTAAAGGTATATTAATATCTTGTAACAATTTTTTACTACATCTTTCTCCGATGTTAAAAACAATCGTAACCGACTTATAAGCCACACTATTACGCAAAATAACTGATTCTATACTCACAGTTGTAATAAAACAATATAAAAATCCAAAATTCATGCAAAAAGTATCCTTGAAAATCTCATTAACTATCAAACGCCCCAGCGTATTCCTTCAAACCCCCATCAAACTAATCCATTAACAACGTCGAATCATCTCACGGCCTCTTACCACCTTCGCTTACTCCATCCTCAGGCGTCATCATCGTCTCCTTCTCCATTGCGGCGGCGGCGCCTCGTCCAGCCTTTAAGTAATTCCCCACCGGTGTGCACTTGCATCCGAGGGAGCATACATACCGCGTCGTTAGCGCGCATTTGCAAACCGGCTGCTGCTGCTGCTTCTACTCGTTCCTTCGTGCATACTTGGATCTTTCTTGTTTCCGCGCGAGGTGAATCAAGGCTGATCGGTTGTGTGCTGTTTCGAAAAGCTTGTATATACTATACGCGTGAAACTTATTCAGGACGCATGTGTATGTAAGTATATATATGTGTGTGTATGTGTATATATAGGTAGTAGTAGCTTATCTGCTTCGTGATATTGAGAAACGATGTTGGATTAATTGAGAGTAGCTTCGTTCTTTTAGCCAGCAATGGTATATATGTGAGGAAATTAGGGTCTAGTTTGTGAGGCACATGTAGTTTTACACTTTTTCTGTATGGTTGTTTTAAGAGATTCTGAAGTCTAGGTATATAAATCACGGAGTGATATTAAATTCTAATTTGTACTTTTGTAATACGTTATACTATGTTGTAGCTGAATGTCGATTTTATCTCGGAGGAGAGATTTATTCGATATTTAATCCACGCGGTGACCAATTTTTTTTTTTTATCTATAACCTTGGCTCGAACATGTGTTTTATATCATATGGGTTTACTATAACCCTGCTTTTGATCAATATTATGAATCTTGAACTCTATATAGATAAAAGAGTTACAAATAAAATAGTAATGTAAAAATTATAAGTTACATAAGTTTTAAATGGGACATAAACTCGCCGTAATCCGAAAAAATTAGTATGTCGAACATACACGTCAGTTCAAAAAAGAGTTTCATCATTGTCAAAGATGAGAAATTGAAAATTCAAATTTCCATTCAAATTAAACCCATTTTTTTTCCCCCTCTATTGTACATTTAAATAAGGCCACCCGAAGTGTAACATTCAGTCACTCGACTTTTTTTTCTCCCTCCCTCCCTCCCTCCCCTCGCTGCAAACAAAGTGAACCCGAAACTGGATAGAGAATCCGAAAGAGCTTACACGGCAGTGGCATAGCAGATTCATATATGATTTAGTACTGCGGCAGCGATGTATCAGCGCATCAATCATACGTAGATTTAGTTTGGAAGAGAGAGAGAGAGAGAATGGTGGTGGGTTTGTATTTCCTTCCGCGGTGAACGTATGGCGCTATATACGAGGGTAATATTAATTTATCGTGACAGTAATGCTGCATTGTGACATTGCAAGGAAGTTAATTAACGTTCAACAATCAACGTGCTAGAAGTAATAAATTATATATGAATATGGTCGAGGTCGTTATTAACTCTTTTATAAAGTCAATATAATTGTAGAAAATACGATGATGGAGTAAACTGCATTAACAACGAAATTTTTACTAAAAGTTATAAAAAGTTATTACATTTCTTTCGTATAAATAAACATTTTCTTTCTCATAAGGTAAATATATAAATATTTCTATAAAATATTTGAAACAAGCATTTTTTCGGATGAAATATTTTTTGTCAACTCACTTATTCAAGGTTGTTACTTTAATACCGAAGTAATATTATATTTAACAAGGATATATTTGACGTGTATAGTTATAAACATACTAACGAACCATGCAGTTTTTCTGCATAGACTAATGTAATCGATTGTTGATTCAAGCAGATCTACAAGATTAACGATGTATTAGCGTACAAAAAAAAGGCACAATTAGACGCGTGTGTTGACGAGCTATCGATCTCTACCCGCGGAACTAACACAATTTTCTACGTGCTCGCAAAAACAGCGACCAAACGTTCCCAATACTCGTCCGCGTTAACCGTTTGACCAACTTCTAAATGCCTCCTTCTCGCGGTCGTAAAATTGTCCTTACGATAAATCAATCGCAATTGCCAAAAAAAAAGAAGAAGAAAAGGCAAAGAAGAGGAAAGAAAAAAACGAGGGGAACAGGTCGTCCAACTCAGTCTCTCTCTCTCTCTCTCTCTCTCTCTCTCTCTCTCTCTCTCTCTCTCTCTCTCTCTCTCTCTCTCTCTCTCT
>JAYJLV010001517.1:0-10521 GCA_036873485.1 Torymus texanus | reverse complement strand
GTGAACCGCCGTTTATTTTGTTGGCCACGTTTTTAAGAATATTTTCCAGGTGCGTTCAGTGAATAGGAGTTTGAGAATTTTAAACGCCGCTAATTGAAAATTCTTCCGGTTCCTGAAAGTAGTAGTAATAAATGATCGTTTTGCTTTTACCCGCCGTTTATGCTTTTCCGAGTGCGTTTTTCGCTGGAAATGCGCGCCAAGTGGATTCTCTCTCTCAAAATTGAATATTCATTAAAGATAAAAAAGTGAAGTAGCTTACTACTACTATTACTCGGATTTTCATCTTCTCATCTCTCTCCTTCACCCTGGGGAATCGATAGTCGATTCGAGGAAATAATCTACAGGCATCGGGATTTCGAATAAATTATATTTACCCGAGGCTCGCGCTATGTATTTCCAATTAAAACTAAAGTGCAACGTTCAATTTTCAATTATTCATCTAATGACTGCACGCGCAGATCGTTTGCATTTTCATTCTCGTCGGCTATGGCTAAAAATAGCAATATAGATGTGCGTCGTGTGTAGCGCAATAAAAGTAAATGCAATTAAAAAAACTATCGTCGCCTTGTGCCAATCAAAGCGAAAGAAAAAAAAGTCACTTTTTACGACTCACGGGGCTCTTATAAATATTGTACAGAATTGTTTTTTCATCAATAGAAATACGCGAATAATCTCAATTATTCAACTACGCGACAGCCAATAAAGAGCGATAAATTTTTATTAGATTTTCTCGGTAAGGTCTTTCACATCTAACGCTGTAACAAACGTTATATATCTAGAATGCACAATCGCACGCGCGCGCGGAAATTCCGAGAATGCGCTGAATCACTTTGCATCCAAGGACATACTCCGCGTGGCGATAATAATAAAAAATGCAAATGTCGCTGATTAAAGGATCGCCGCTCGTCGTCGTGCTTTTAAAACTCCCAGTGCCATGCTAAAAATTCAACCCGACCAACACACCTCATGAACCTCAATTAAAATAAAAAAAAAGGAAAAGAAACTGGGTTCATCACACCTCTACCGTTTCGTAACCACGTGAAACCTCCGTCGCACAAAGACCATCTCTCTCTCTCTCTCTCTCTCTCTCTCAATCATCACGCTCACGAAGCATTCGGAGCCCACACGCGTATATAGCGGGTCTCCGCCGCCTCCACTATATATACCTCTCTCACCTACTTCTGGCATACACAGCATTACTTCGACCCCTCCGAAAAATCCGTTAACCGAGACTTTCGAAAAAGTCGGGCATCCTTCTCCTCCTTCTCCTCCTCCTCCTTCTACTTCTTTGCCTCCCGCACGAGAAAATTCGGCGGCAGCAGCAGCAACAGCAACAGCAACCGGATTCACCTTGGCCTGGCGTTCACTCCCCCCTCCTCTCCCCCCCGCAACGCTCGGTTCAACGATTTCGACGACGACGACGACGACGGCTGCGCGCGCTCGCGCGACATGAACCACGCGCGTACACACACACACACATACAGATATATACACATAGCGAGGTTAGTGGGTCACTCTCACTCGCGGCCGCTTACGGTAGAGGGGAGCTGGCGCGTACGTATATACATTGCTGTTGCTGCTGCGTGTTGCTGCTGTTGCTACTGCTGACGAGCCAATGACAGTTTCGAGACTCTCGCGGCAGGTGCATATATATACATACACTCGCGCAACGTATGTATGTATAGGTATATAGGTTCAATGATCCGCAATAGAGCAGTAACCCCGCCGAAGGGTCCTATAGTACTCGGGAAATATTTCATTCATCGTAGAATCTGTGTGTGTGTGTGTGTGTGTATTAGAGGATACGCGGGTATGGGTGAGCAAACTTTCTCTGGGGGTCGTGGCTTTTTTTATGGCTTTGTTTTCTTTGCGCGAGCGATTCGTTATATATATGTAAAGAGTGAGAAACCTCTTAACTCTATATATATACATTTGACGCGACGTATTTTTTTTTTTTTTAGATGACTCGGACTAATTTGAAGTTTCTAAGCGATCAGTCCCGTATGATACCACACTTGCGCTGATAACACTGTATACGCTGACAATATATACACAAATGTAGGCTACACAACGTGCGCGACGTCGTTTGTGTACGAGCATTCCTTCCCCGCACTATCTCTCGGGCAATTAATTCAGAAATTTTAGGTCAATCGCGCGCATGATGCGTATGCGTATATTATACACTCATATATATATACGTATACATATATATGTGTTTGTAAAAACCTGGCACGACGGATCGTGTTACTTTGCACTTGTGTCGTATAAGAGATATTACGGAATATAGATATACGTATATACACACGTCTACATTTTTCTCGTGCGATAATGTATAGTACGGAAGAAAATTAACACACACATATACGCGTGCCCGAACACTATATTAATCTCTCGTTAAGCGCGCACTATCGCAGCCTACATACTATACCCAAACAACACACACGCTTTATTCACATGGAAAATTTCAAACGTTTATATATTTGGAACGAAGTCAAGTCGCACGTCTGATATACACGACAGAAGTATACGTAATCAACGGTCGCTGGTCTCTTCTTCTTTCGAAGACGAGAATACCGTCAATAATGAAAGTTGAACCATGGCGTATGTACTCTGAAAATTCGATGATGCGTGCGTAGTAAAGAAAATATTGCTATAAGCGTAACATTGCAATTTACCATGTGTGTACCTACACATGTATTTACGAGCCGGATGAGTGCTAGCGCAATCATTTTTCACGTCGATCTTAATCGTTGAAGGGGAAAAGTCGTTTATGGTGTGTGGCGTCGATGCTCGCATAAGTAGGTCATCGTCATCTCTCTCTCTCTCTCCGCAAGCTTGTATATATCGCTGTGTCTCCCATAGTCTAAGGCGCGCGTGCGCACGTGGCCATATATACATTTCCTACGATTTTCTTCTGTACATGCATGCGCTCAAAAAGTTCATGTGTATACTTGTGTATAACGCGATATTATAGTCCGGAAAAAAGTTATCGTACTTTTTATAGCTATGAAGATGAGACGTGGAGACTATACATGGTATATTGTCACGCGCGAACACGGACGTTATCTTCTATTTTCAAGGTCACGGTCCCGTCTTCAGCTTGATAAATTTGTTTTTCTCGCAGGGGAAAGACGGAAGCTTTTATTTTTGGACTTTTAATTTGGTGATTGATTGAGATTTGGTGTATGGGGGGAGTCGAAACGATGGATATCTATAAATATAATGAAGCTATTTTTCTTTTGGTGTTTTCACGACCTTCAGTGTCAGAGTGAGGTTGGGAAATTATAATAAGTATAATGTGCTTATATAATGACCTTTTTTCTCGATTCGAATGATAGATTCGGTTATTCAGATTTAAAAGTGTATATCATTTGCAACTGAATAATTTTTATATAAATTATTAATACATTTATAATCGTTAGAAAACTGCTTTGATGATTCATCGCTTTAAACGTAAATCTCTTCATAACTTATGACACGTTGAAGGCGAAAATCTCTTGCATTGACATCCCATATACACATGTCGGAATTCAATAAGATTTCTATTCTGTTTCTCTCTTACATGCCATGCGTACATTAAGATTAAGCAGACCCAGGCGACCTAAAACATCTACAGTGCCCCTACGGCATCTCGCAGAAATCTACCGCAATTGTTGTCCTGCGCAGCGCTCTTAAACACTCCCCCACGAGCGCGTCTAATTGAACAAATCGATTATGGGATTTATTTCGGTCAATTGAACACGCACGGCGGCGATGGCAGACTTTGGTTTCGAGACTGCGCAGCTGCCGACACACCGCCGCCGTCTGGAAAGTGATCGACCTAATTCCTCATTTCGATTTCGAGAGCGATGCCTTTTCTGCGCTTGCGTTATTGTGTCTCTCTTCTTTTTTTGTTCATTTCTTTACGTCACAACCACTTAGCCGCGCATTTACCCTAAAGGCGTACACCCCAAAGGCATATATATACACATACACGCTGCTCGTTTAAACTGATTTTGATGGGGAATTATTGCGACGAGTAGGAGGCTTATACTGCGCTGATGTATCGCCGAGCTAAATTAGCTTGATTTTTTTGCTGTGTCCCGCTTTCGCCGCGTGTATGTATATATGAGAGAACGTGCCGGTCCGCGCGATAGCACGAGTTAAAAAGCCGTTGTCTGCGGTGAATATCACTGATGTGGATTAATATGTGTGTCAATTGCGCGACAGGAAAGCCCGCGGAGTGTGTGTGTGTGTGTGTTGCTCGAGTGTCTCCGATAACGTACACGCGGTATCATTATACATTAAATTTTGAAATATAAATAAAGCATTTGGTGATGTGAGAGGATAGAATGTGAGGTTGACACGTATTCCAATGCTCGTTTGACACTTTACTTGGAAGTATTTTACATAAGCCAGTTTTGAAATTTCAAATTCAAATGATTGAAGCCCGCAATTTTGAACAATTGAGATAAAGAAGGTTTTAATAAAGTTTCAGCGCGATAAGTGGGTCAGTGATTTTGTTAGCTGGTGTATGTATGAGGCTCAGCTCAATAACGTTAATCGAAAAAATTTTAACCATACCCGAATGACTCGAATTACAGTTCATTTATTGATATCGACCGATAAATACTCGCGATTAGTCAGAAAAATTGCCACTGTTTCGGATATCATTAATAATCGTGTTCTATAATTTAAAAGACCTTAAAAATGAAATGATTAATAACGAAAAAAACACGTATTACCAAAGGCACTTTAAACAGTTAATTCATCATGCTTCAACTTCTGCTCCGAAATTCCATTTTTTACGTATTACGGCAACCACGTCTTTCAACTTCTCCGTATAGCGAACGATAGCGAAACGACTGAAACGAGAACGAACGAAACGAAGAGGGAAAAGTCTCGCCGCGATCGCCGAGAACGCTCGAAGGTCGTGAGTAACGTTTTTGGGACCTACGAGACTGGAATACGAAAAGCACACGCACTCACACATCACGTCGACTATATGTCCACTTTGCCAGTCAAGAAACGCGCCGGCGGCCGAGAAAACACACCGCAGCACACGCGAGAATTTCAATTTCTTTCTCCCTCTCTCCTCCCTTCTCGTATAGATTCTTCGCTCGTTAATTCATAGTTCTCGGGAGTCCATTCTCCCATACACATTCGCACCGCGTGTTTCCTCCATCCGCTTAGCCGATGTATTATTCCTCGTATATAACGGTACAACACCTTCTCTTTCTCTCTCTCTCTCTCTCGTCCAGAGGAACAGGACGCGTTTCACACCCTGCCAAGGTCTCCCCTGTAATAGACGTAGCAAAGCTGTAACACGTGTATATATTATATATCACGCACGCGCGTGTGTCCGGTAGTAAAGCCGTATATTTTATATGGAGCGGAGAAAACTGTCTCATCGCGGAGGAGAAATCAGATCTCGCGTCGCGCTTACGAAAGCACCGAGTCATCGTATGTGCATTTGGCGGCTTGTATAGCTTTATGGAGGCCGTGAGGTGGCCGTGATATGTGGTTTTTCATAAATCACCGGACGCATTATGGTCGATTCGAACCGTTTTTGATGTTAAGAGTCTAATTTGAGATAATTTATTGGGTTTTAGGGTGCGGGACAAGCTGTAATGAAGGGAATCGAGATGACGAGCTTTGTGTGCACTCAGCCAGCGTTATTTCGAGAACATATATACATGTGTGCGGTTATTACTTTTTGAATATATCAATTTTGGCGTGTTTAAATATATTTTTTATTATATATTTTTTTGAACCATACATATTTTACAGTGAATTTATCATTTTGCGTCATCAATTTAGCATCATCTATTTTTTTGCTTTCGAGAAATCGTGTATAAAAGATAAAAATAATGTATATAATATTTTATTTTCAAAGCCGCTACTACACTACTGTTCGTATAAAAAGCCCTCATGACTAAGAGAGCAATAATTTTTCTCGCTCTTAAATTCTCTCGCGGAGAACCCATACTATTATACGCGCGACGCGAAATTTCACAGTGCAAGTCTCATCTCGTTCGTCTATTTTTACGACTGACGAGAGACTATACGGAGCTAATGAAATCTAAATAAGGCGCAATCAACTTCGGCGTTCACGCCTCCACATTAACTTAATTCACGTTATACGCAGGCACACGCGTGCATCAGCGGAAAATCAATAAAATTCGCTATTAATTTCGACTGAACAACTGCCAGTTGAGGCTATTAAGACACAATGGACTTTTGACGCACGCTAAAACTGCGCGTTATTCCAGTAATTCTTCAACCCGTTCTCACAAGAAAAAGTCATTAACGTTTACATTTTTAACCGTGATGCAGTATATACAATTCCACCATCCACTTTTTAAAATCTCTCTCAAAAGCGTATGAGTTCCCTACTGCATCGTCGCGGCGCGCTCTTCCTTCGTATAAATATTCCAGGCCGCCACGTCGCGGATTGAAAATTCACTCGCTGCTCTCTCTCTCTCTCTCTCTCTCTCTCTCCCTCTCCCCTCGGAGAAAAAGGAGAAGCGTAAAATCAGAGTAAAATCGAGGCGCGGAACGCGAACTGGAGCGTCAAGCCCCGCGCGTTCTCCTACGCTACTTCCCCGCGCTCGCTTTACTATATACAACCACGTCGACGAGGAGTCGTAGTAGAAGAAGAAGAAGAAGGCGAGTTTCCCCGGCGTGGCGGCGGCCCCCTTCCTTCTTCTCCTGCTGCTGCACGCTCGGCTGAGCTGGCGGGCAAGGCCAGGGCCTGTGACTGGTCGTTTTCTTGCGCAACGAGCGCGAGATGCTAGAGAGAGAGAGAGACGAGGCGACTGACTGCCTAGCTCCACTTATGGAGATGCTCGGCTGCGCTCGCGGCATTGTTTTATATAGAGAGGTGCACGCGCGAGCGAGAGACGAAGAAACGAGATATGTCGAGCGGCGGTGGCGGCGGCGGCGGCTGACGTGGTTTATATGATGATGGTTTGTATGTGTATACCCAGTTTCGCGGATATATATATACGCGCGTATTCGAGGTGCTCGAGATTCGCTTGTGGTTTTACTTTTGTTCTTTGGCATTCGCGGTGTACTAGCCGCTACCTGGAATAGGGTTCTGGTGGCCGGTATATTGCGATTGTTCGTTTTACGTAAAACTATAATAATTTACTTTTAAAAAAAGTAGTTACAATAATAAAATATATAAAAATCGATATTTAATGTTGTATTAGTAGATTTCTTCGTGAACTTTCTAAGGAAAGTCATTACACGCTGGTAAAATACCAGCATTTCGTTCAATTCAAGCAGCAGTAACAGCAGGTATTACAGTACAGCTCGTGGTACCAGCGCAACTCAAGCATCGGTGTAATTTCACTTATACAATTGAATATGATTAAGCAATGCCCACGTATAATTTCAAATGTAATACGACCAATCAATATACAACAACATTACTACCACCGCACACCGATATTTATCGAAAATAAAAAATGTAAAAATATAAACCGCACCGTCATTACATCACGAATTCACAGCGTTTACCTTTTCCACGGACGAGAAGTTTTCTCCCCCTCTCGGTTGTACCTTACCCCACGAAAAACACGCGAGAAAATACGCGATTTTACATTCCATTGGGCTTTCCTGGAACCAGCAGCACCGCACTACTGGTTCTCGAGCCCGTAGTGTATGTTATACACTATATATAGATATATAGTTGTACAGGCGTTCGTTCGCGCGTGCACAAAGCACGGCTGTATAGTGTATACCTTCACGCGCGCACGCGCAGCTGCCTCCCATTTAGATAATTGAAAGTACCGATTCCGAGGCGCTTTGCTCGCAGATAGCTACATAGCCGCACAGCGTGGATCTCTCACGCGCGTCCGACTCGACGCAGGGTCAGACTTTCTTTTTCCTATTTTTCATTATACACAGTGCGTGTGTGTGTATACGTATAGTTGGACTCAAATTGCGTCATACAAGGAGAGACGATTTTAGTCGGAAAACTGAAATATTCAGGCGTCTACTCGTGCAGAGTGCGTCACGTGAAATTTCTATAATCTTCTTCGACGTTAATGTTTCTAAGCGGTTTTGTGAGCAAAGCATATATGCTTGTCTTTGGGAAACACCAACATGTATAGGTTTAGGTTTGCGTTTGTCGGCAAATAGAGCAAAAAGGTGTGAATTGACCGCAAAAATGTAGCGCGAGTAATAATGAACGTTAAACGTTATAAAAATGTTTGCAGAGTCATAGCCTAAATAAGGAAAATACTGTACATACGGTTCTCGAGACGTACGAGAGTTTTCTGCTCGAAATTACATGTAAGATAGTAATGTTGAGTCATAAATTATTACTTCTATATATTTCTGACGCTTCATTGCAGCGATATAGTTACACACGCAGTCGATCGAGCGAAAGATATATACATAACTTTAGCGTTGAAAAAAAAAAAATCAAACGAGTCTATAATTTCCCGTAACACGTGCATTGTCTACGTTGTAAAATGAGATTTATTACGTAAGCTATTTAAAATTAAACTCAACATATCATAACTTGTACTTAATTTTTTATCTTGATTTAACGTCATTTCACAAACGAAGCTGCGGATACGCGTACACGGCGGAGCCGCAGATAAATCACGGAAGAGTTTTATCATCTCGCGTTTCCTCGCGCGCCGCCTGTGTGCTATCTCGCGCACGGAATCGTTATATTACCCTTGTATCAACATTCTTACAACTTGCAGGATACGTAAAGTTGTCTTTTAGCAGCTTCTCGCAATAAAATAATCAGCGCAGTAACACTTTACCGAGATAGGAGCTACAGAGTAAAAAAAAAAGAAACAAAGTCGCGAGTTGCATATACACGTACACTTCCATTCGCAGAAAGTGTGGTATTTTTAAATTTAACGCGTTTGACACAAGGCAACGTTAATTAACATCCAACAACATTTTTACAACGTTTCGTGTAAAGTATAGAAACAATAAATGCAGACGTTTCACATCGCACTTTCGTAACACAATTCCCCACATCCGTTCAACTACAAGGCGTTAAGAAAAATCCATGAGTCGCATCATCACCGCAGCCCACCACTTCCCCGAAATTTATAGAATCACACGTACACATCATACCATAAAGGTGTTCGTTTTCGTTATAAATCTTCCGCCACGTATACGCCATGAGAGAAAGGAGGCATGATGTAAGCTCAATCACAAATCGCGAAATCCCACACACGTGCGTCAAGTCGTCGTCTTCAAGGGATAGAAACGAAGGGACGCTTACGTCGATGAAAGCTTGTTATAAGGGAGACCGAAGACAGAGACTTCTTTATAAGCACATGTATATATACGCATGAGACGAGAAGTCGTGCATACATACTACAAGCGTGCACTGTGCCTGTAGGAAGCGAGAGACTACAAGTAGCTTCTTCTCAGCTTCTCGCAAGAGTTGCAACCACAACCGTAGCTATAGAATTCTGTAATAATAATTAGATGGCACGGATATTAATAAAGGAGTGAAAAGACCAGGATATAACGTTATCGGGATACAACATATAATATACACACGCGCGCGTATCCCGAAAAGCCGCTTTTTCGTTAACGCTCGCGTCATGTAAATAATGGACCCACCATTAATGCGAGGTTAACCTACTTTACCACGTGAGAAATAAGGAGGGGCAGGAACCGTGTTTCGACTGGTCGCTCAAAAGTGAGAGAGAGAGAGAGAGAGAGAACCGCAAACACGCACACGACAAATCTGACCTTTCTCAAATTTCTCGCATACGATACATTCCACTTCACCGATGCGTCGTTTAGGGCCAGCAGCCTAACGGTGCCATGTTTTTTAACTCGTACGATTTCACGCGAAACATATAGATATATATAACGTGCTATGTATAGTATTCTAGATTTCTAAAAAAATCCGTTCTACATGTAACCTAAACGATCCCGATTCGTAAACAGTAATCATCTTCCCCCGTGATAGAAGATACTGCACGTGTCTTGTCTTTGAAATTCACCATTACACTTTGCACTTTTTTGTATAGACTATAGTATGTCTGTGTGTGTGTGTGTGCATTACACTCGACGTCGTCGGCGGTTGATCGAAAACCGTTAATCGTGAATTTGCAATTCAGAGGCGACCGCGCGCGACAACCAAGGCCCCGGCGAGTTATGTAAAAATCTCTCTCCTTCTCTTCCTCGCTCTGCGGATGGTCATCGCTGAAGAAGAAGAAGAAAAAGCGCTCGATTTTACTGGATAACGAACGGCGATCATCATCATCGCGCTGAATCGAGCGGAAATCTGCGCGAGAGCGAGCGAGCGAACACGCCGAGCGTAAACAGAGACTTCAATGCCGCGCGTAGGTACACCTCTTTTCTTGCGCAACCGATACTACACTACTCTCGTGTATAGTGCAGCACCGACGTTCAGCTCGCCGAGCGGAAAGTCCTCCATGATGTCGGAACGGCTAAAACGGTTGCTATATACGTGTGGGTGTGTGTGTGTGTGTGTGTGTGTGTGTGTGTGTGTGTGTGTGTGTGTGTGTGTGTGTGTGTGTGTGTGTG
>JAYJLV010001506.1:0-10522 GCA_036873485.1 Torymus texanus | reverse complement strand
CGACGCCATGACACTACGTCATGAGATGCGCGCGCAATACAGCGTAACGTTTCAATGGATTTTTTATAGAGGGATATATTAGTTTTACTGAGAATAATAAGTAAGCTTTGTTGTAGTTAAAATAATTATTGGCATAAAATTAAAAAATACAGTGAATACATTAATTAGAGGAAGCCTCTTGCCAAAATATTAACCGCGGTTTTTTCCTTATTTAATTTTATTTAATGCCATTTTCTATTACTTTCACATTATTTTTGTAATCTTAAGCGCTTTTTCTGTTATTTTTACGTTTTTATAATTGTTATTATTTATTATTTTTTCATAGTTATCATTACTTCCCTTTTATCAGCATTATTGCATTATAATTCACCCTTTCTGTTATTTTCTCGATTTTTTTGGTTTTTTCTTTTTTATTTAGAATTCTTTTATTTTATATTCCATTATCATTTTATTTTTTAAGGTTCTCTATTATTTAACGATATATTTGAGTGATTTTCGTTATATTTTAATATTCTTATTCATGATTATTACATTTTTGCAACATTGAGGTTTTGATGATAAACAGTTGAAAATAATGTTCAGTTTTGATGCAAGTTTTGTAACAAAAACGGAATTAGTAACACACTTTCTTTTGTAATTAAGATTTAGTAGGAACAAAGTACACATTATTTGTATAGTATACTAAGGTAAAGTAAATGGAGTTACAATACATATTTTGTGTTTTATACCTCACACAACTTCGGTAATCGTTTGTTAAACCACACAATTTATCTACCTATATTATTATATAATTTTATATGTAGCCCTTATAGCATACGTTATTTCCCTCAGGATTATATTAGGCACTTTTGCAAGAAATCCAATTCTGACTTTGTAGTTAGTTGTAACTCCAGACCACCTCTTGTAGGTGAGACGCGATCTTAGGACCACTTCAAAGATGAAAGTTTCTTTATTCGGTTTAATACCCGAGACGTTCCTAAATATCGCCTTGCTAGTACAAAATTAATTAACAGATCTTGCCGAACTTATTGTTTATTTGGTTGTTCAAATTAGTCTTTTATCAAGTATGGAGCTCAGCTATTTGCACTTGACACATTCGAGTATCACGGATCTATATTCTTCCCGACCATTTTAAATGGACTTCCATAGATGTACAGCTTGCTTAACCTTGTACTTATTAACTAATACCATTATGTTGATCTTACTTATTGTTAGTACACTTCGTACTTCACACATCTTATTACACTTACAATTAGTACATCGTTGTTATCACTACGTACCATTCTCAATATACTTCATCTACATTTCGAACTCTCCATCCTCATAAACATTTAGTAAGTTATGTGAAACCATGTACTAGACGTATATGCTATTGTGAAACGATTGAATATATTTTCTTTCATACCCAGGAGAGCAGCCAACACTATGTATATTTATATATATGCTCAACGTACATTTAGCTTAACGTTTACGTCAGTACTACATTAATAGATTTTCTTGCTTGGTAGGCGTATTCATACAGAAGTTCCTCCGTTAATAACACCTGCTTAAAGGGTTTGACACACTTTAAATCTGAAAAAAAAATAAAATGGTTTTTAATGTACTAAATGTTGTACGTTCTTCTTACAAATTTTTTTCTCTAAAAGAGAGTAATTTACCTTCCTTTACCTCACTTTCGGACCTTTTGTCTGACAAATTATGGTGTTTCAAAAAACAATTTTTGCATCATAATCCACTGTCAAGAACGGCGATGGCTTAGTGATAGAGTGTTGGTCTGGTAACTCGAAGGTCGAGGCCCGTCTATGCCTAAGTAACAGGGATACCACTGTATGTATTTACAAGTGTCTTTAAACATTAAAGCTCAGATGGTTTAGATTCCACATTTATGAGCGGTCTACGCTAAATAATAACAAAAGAACAAATATGTTTGTTATTACAAATTTTTACAGTGAGCTGAAATTCGGAAAACTGTAATTAAGAAATAATTGACGTCAATGTTTTAATTCACAATATTCTCTCTTAAAAAAGAGATGACAGGATGTCGTAAAGCATTTAAAGAAGTAATGCGATTGGTTGATGGTTCAGTATCCAGTCTGAATACCGTCAAATTCAAAATGTTCTCTGATACAAAATCAATATTTTGATATAGAAATTAATTAAATGATTTATACGTGCATTTGAGTAAATCAATAAAATAATCATTAAATTATTCAATATCCCAATTGATTAAAATTTTGTATCTATAATAATTTAATTACAAAATAAATGCTGTTCTGCTTTGTTTCCTAACCTTAAAATTTGGAATTCAAAGGTTAGAATTCAGGGTACGTGGCCATAAATTAATCTAAAATAAAAAAGAAAATAAAAATAGAAATGTAAGCTGTGGTTTGTGAAGTCGTTGACATCAGTTATATTTATATCGCATCCAGAGGCTTTAGACATATTTACAGTGAAATTATCTCTCTGTATCTTCTTTCATTGTATTCTGAGCCCTTTTTCTGTAGATAATAAAAAAAATTACACGTTTTCACAAGCTATACACCCTTGATGAGGTGCAAGAAGAACTCCTGTTTTTCTCTCGTACGGGAAAATTCGTTGACGTGGCTCGCCTCACCTTATGATTACCATACCATCAACCCTTCACTCGTGACGAATGAGAAATAGTAAACCATAATTTAAGGCTGTAGTATCGAGAAGCATCTCTTCGTTACTTGCAAAAAAAAATGCAACAAATTTTCGATAACCTGTAGACAATAGAAAAAAATTACACATTTTCCTAAGCTATAAGCACTTAATGAGACGGAAAAAGAATTCTTTTTTCTCTCGAGCGGCAAATTGGCTTACGTGGCTCACTTTACCTTGTGATTACCATATCATCAACTCTTTATTCGCGAAGAAACAGAAACAGTAAACCGTAATTTGTGGCTATAGTATCGAGAAGCATCTCTTCGTTTCTTATAAGACAACGCAATGGCTGATTGATACCCTTCAAGCCTTTTTTACTCTTTTTCCAACTACTGACGTGGCAGAGAAGCTCCGAACTATGATAGCGCTTTCTTAGACTATAAGTACTTAATGATGGAAAATTTCTTTTTTCTCGGGTCGCCGAACTGTTAACGTGGCTTTGTTCTCTCTATTATTTAAATTACTAAGAAGAAATGACAAAGTATAAGAAGTAATGCACAAAGAATAATACTGTATCGTTTTGAAAAATATAATTTGATACGTTCGAAAAAAAATATGTCTACATTTTAAATCGATTTATAAATAAATACTGCAGCAAAATTTATTATACCTAATATGACAATAGTTATATTCTCTTAAGTTGTAAGCCAAAATATATTATAAATTTCAAATACACAAAATATTTCAAAATTACGACTTATTTATTATTTATTATTTCTTTTATTAGTTAAAACTTGTTAATGTATAAAATTTAGTTTATAAATATAAAACAGATATAACACATACTAAATATTATCAAAAGCTATATCGTCAATTTTTAGTACATATGTCTAATCACTTTCTTCAAAATATAAAGAAGTATTCAGAATATAAAAGAAATACTTATATAAACATGACGATTATAAAATTATTTTTGGCAACAAATCTGATATTTCTGTATTAGTTAGAAACATGATGAATTATTTATTTACATAAAAAAACATCATGAAATATTATAGCAAAAAATAAACTGATTATTTTAAAAATATATCACATTACTTTTTTAATAATATAATTTACTTTTTGAAACGAAAACTAAAATTAAATGGTTATTAAGCTGACTGCTTAAGTACACTGAAAGCAGAATACGATGCTTTAACAATCTGAAAAAACGCAGTTATAGGTTTTTAGAGTCAAAAACAACAAATTAAATAAAAATACGTTTAACAAACAATAAAACCTCACTATAGCAAATGATTCCAAAGTCAAATGTACGAAAGATCCACATGACATAGCAATTGGTTTTGACGACCGAAGAATCATAATTGTCAAATCCTTTTTCAACTCTACCGAGAATGAAGTCCAGTCTGTGCCAAAAATGACACTGCTAAGATTCTTACTCTAAAAGTAAATACAACATATTTTTATTTTGAGATAAAAAACTTCTTCAGAATCATGTCGCCATAAATACGTGTGCTTATATTATTTTATAAATCTTATAAAAAATGTATCTCAATCATAGCATACTTTAAAACATACCTGAAGCGTGACTTCATTGCCAAAGTAACAATAGACAAAGAACTGTCCAAGCATACACATCAAATACAGCACGTATGTAAACAACTCTACTGTGTTGGTAGTCCTGACGGATAGTTGATAAACGCTTACACAAATCTCCAGTGCACTGATACAGAATTGACAAATGATTATGTCACTGAATGTCGTGCATATTGTTTTTGATATCCTAGGGTTTTACAGAATATAAGTGCGTTATGAATTACACAATCACTTTGTACAATGATGTACAAATATTATTAAAATGATCTGACTGATAGTATTCCACTACTTTACGAAAGAGTTATGATTTTGTTAGTAAACAAGTAATTGATTTACTTTATTTATTCTTAGTCTTTTTTTCTTTTCTTTTCTTTTTTAGTTACTATTAAAAGTGCTCTACTCCAGGGTGGAAAAGCGAATACCTATCCAAGTATTACCGTGTATTACGATGTGATTGAATGTTCACTCTGTTATAGACCCAGTAAATCATTTTAGTGGTAGTAGCAGATGGATCACATCCACCTGCTACTACCTCTCAATAAGTTTAGTTATTACGATTATTTTAATAATTTTATAGTTATGTTTATAATTTTGACACCGTTTCTTTGAATAGATCTTAAACAACCACGATGATTTTCACTTAAAAGAATAAAATTTAAGTGCTCTTATAATATCTGCACTTGACAACTTCAAAATGCTGCATTTTCTACTTCAATTACCTGAAAATATGCACATGATGTCGCACAATCTGAGCAAATGAATGCCTCTCTAACGTCTTTACCACCTTCTCGTTTCTAGACTCTTCACATGCTCTTTCGATGCGCTGTGGAAGTATCCTTAGTCTATGCTGCAGAAGATCTATCTGACTGCAAACCTGTAGCATGAAACCGGTAATGACAGCGTCGTTTGTAATACTAATAGCTGTAAACGAAGCTGCACCGAAGGTATGCTGAGCAAACGTGAGCCAGTACATCAGAGAATTTGAAATATCGTAGGGTAGAAGTACTTTGTAGGGCAGCTCGCCATTTTCCATACCATTGTACAGCGGAGCTACAACCACGAAGATCGCTGTGATTTCCACGAGAGCTAAGAGGCTTATTTCGATTTTTCTGAAAAGATGTTTATGAGAGGTTATTCGATGTTATGGTTAACGTTACAAAAGGCTTCAAGCTTTTGTGTATTTAATGTATATCAAAATCAAATTTATTTTAGAAGGATTCCATAAAAAAAATGTTTAATTTCTATCTGAGATTTTTTTAGTAAAATAAAAGTATTAAAAGAAAAAAATCATTTAAAAAATTCCACGCCCAAAAATACAATATTTTCATGTTTTCTATAACAAAATAAAAATTGCGTAACATTAAACAGTTTACTGACCTACAGATATCATTATATCGCCTCTGAATCATCTTCTCGACCTCGTCTTGAGCTATGCAACAATCTTCTTGGAACATATTTATCAAATTGACCACTTGCCTCTTATTAATCAAGTTACAGGCGGCTTTGAAGCAAGCGAAATTGGTCGAAAGAAGTATGAAAAACGTATCGTTGAACTCTGTGAAACTTTGCTTTATCAGTATTATGCGTGCTAATTGAGAAAATCCCAAACTATATATTAGCACGATGACTACGAAAGAGTAAACATTGTAAAGAATTCTAAAGGACTTGGAAGCCCAGCCTATTGGACACCAAACGCCTGATATTGCAAGCACTCTAAAGTGAATCGGGAGCATGATTATTGATAAAATAAATTTTGTCTAACTTTTTCAATTTAGAACTTTAAACTTAATTATAGACTTATAATATTAAAGCTAGAATAAGATGCGTTTAGTTTTACATCAATGACAAATGCTACTACTGCAATTGAATATTAGATGTGTCACCAACAATGACTCGATTCGAACTACCGGAGCTTGAATCACATGAGCTTCCTGAACCTATCACATGTGTCACCGTTATTATCGATCTGTAATTTTGCTTTATATTTTATAGGCTGCTTTTATCCTTCTCCGTAATTTGTATCAACTTAAAGACTACGTGTAACCGCCGTCAAGTAGCAAAGTACCGGGGACAATGTGTTCAGATGCACATGCCTTCTATTCCAGTCTAAGAAAAAAAACTGTCTGCATCAGTATCTTATTGACAGTTGTATATTTCTGGTACTATATATAGATTCCATTTACACTATGCTTCAAGAGGATGAGAGGAGAATAATATTGTATACTATTTTAAATTTGAATAATTAAATCTTCTAAAGTATTAAATTGTGCGATTCTTGTGTCAAAATATTAGTACAATTAGAGAAATGAAAATTGATTTAAACTGAAATCAATAATATTTTATTAATAACTAGATCAGTCTATAAAAATTAATTGATATTCCAAAAATTAAGAAACTAATAATATCTTTAAAAGAGTTTGTATTAGTATTTTCATAGAACTACTTACATAAAAATGGTCTACATGTTACTATTGTTTTTAATTTTTTAATTTTTTAATTTTTAATTAATATTTTTCTTATTTGCTGTTCTTCAAGTTATTCACAATAAAATACCATCACTAAGGAAGAAAAATAAAAAAATTAATTGAGATAATACAAAATATAATGTTGATACTTATAAAATCGGCAATGTTTTTTAAATCAAGAGTTAATTTCAATTCTAAAATAAAGTTAATTGTGTAAAAAAACATTTTAATTTACCAATTAATTAATTTTATTGCGTTATGAGCACCGTTACAAAAACTTCAAGACATATAGGATAAGAGTCCCTGAGTGTGCCATGAAGAGAAAACATAAGGTTAAACATCAAATATAAATTTTGATTCCTTTAACTTAAATTATTTCAAATAGTTCAACGTTCTATCGTTTTATTGGTATTTATATTTATGAAGATATAAATATATTTCATATAAATATGGATAAAATAAAAAATGATTGTTCCCGTATTAGTGTGCCCTGTCATAGACCAGTGGTTGCATTTCTGTGCCTCCTATTTGTGTGCCCCACATTAATGTGCCTTTTGAAATTCATTCCAAAGATACGTTAAAAAATAAAAAAATCATCATTATTTATAATCACTTATATCACAATAAATTAAATAATGAACATGTTGAATGTTGGCAAGTCTTAAATTTCGTCCCTATTAGTGTAAATTGCATCTATGTCATAGATGCATTGCTAAATAAATATTATTATTGCATAATCTATAGTATATTCCAAGTGAATAGGTCTCGAAAGTTATTTTTTTATTTGTAAAAATTTATAAAACTTTTTGATAAGGAATTCTGATAAAACTCGATAAATCAAAAAACAATTCTTTAAAAATATGTAAGCTATAGCTTAAAATTTTTTAATACAAAGATGCTTTTTTCTAAACGTAATATAATACTAAAATGTTAATACAAAAATTATTTTACTTGAGTATTTTCATATAAATTTTGTTGTGAATCATTTAAATAAAAAGTCACATAAATAGGGACAGGCTCACTAATATAGACTCCTAGCCTGGACATAAGTGGTTAATTATTCTAAAATATGTCGGTAAAAGATACTTGCATTAAAAAAATTGTTAACATTAATTTGATTCTTCCACGCCTTTATTTTCATCTCCTATTATTACAAATAATTCATAAATTTAAGGTAGATATCTTTTTCTATAAATATTTTCTCTATTTCACCCATCAGACGTTCTCCTAAGGTTATGCCTGTGAAAGAGGAAAAACCTATAGTCAAACATCGTTGAATAAATCCTAATTAGAAATATCCACCTCGAAATGTCCGATGAATTAGAATAATTCAGTTTGGATGTCAAGATAACATTCTGTAGACTTAAATACCAAAACTGTATTTATCCACACTTTCTATCCAGTTAGTCAGAAGGTCATTCGACACTAACCAAAAACACTATGTAATCGCACAAAACTACGGTCATCCATCCAAGTACTAATCATGCTTGCGCTACCAATCAAACTGTTAGTCTAAAATTGAAAAAGTTATTTTTCAACTTTCTTTCGAGGTGTATCATACTCAGTTCAAGGATTGAAATTATGCGTCTAAAAAATTACCGACTGGTAGTGGAAAATTTGTTGTAATTCGTTATATGTATACTCATAATTGCATTTTTAAATTTCGCGATTACGATTCCGTTTAGCTTTGAAAGTGGGAAGAAACAATACTACAGATACAAAAGAATGATACCTAGTTCATAAAGCTAATTTATAGCACATTTAAGTTTATTCTATATTTACACAAAAATTGTCGGTTATTTAGAAATAAAAGTATGAACAAATTTTTTTCTAAAAAGTTACAATATTCAATATGTTTTGGCACTACGTTGACTGTTTTAAGACATTGAAAACTGAATACGATGTTTTCACTACCTGCAAAAAATTAAATATTATTTATTATAGTGAAATCAAAGACTTCTATTATAATACTAACGCTTGCAAATGATTCAAGAGTCATATGGATAAAGGCACCGCAAGACATTTGAATGGGCTTTGATGAACGAAGAATAATGATGGTTAAATCCTTTTTTGTTTCCAAAGACAGAGACGTCCAGTCGATACCAAATACAACTATACTAATAGTTTTACTCTACATAAAAGTGAACGTTATAAAATTACTAATAATTTTCTAATTTACTTTAATGTTTTTTAAGTGATTTTATTTTTACCTGAATAGTAACTTCGTTTCCAAAATAACAGTAAACGAAAAATTGTTGCAACATACAAACAAAGTAAAGTACATATGTCAGCAATTCGACTTTATTTGTTGTGCCAATAGATACCTGGTAAACACTCACACAAATTGCTAAAGCACTTACGTCATACAAACGGCGTCTGCTAATCTGATTTATCATTGATTACACATTTAAAAAAAAATACAATATAAAAATTACTATCAGTCAAATTTATACTTAACTGGACTTCTTATCTCTAACTGGACTTGAGAGATTGTAAGGTAGCAAAACCTTGTAAATCAATTCTCTGGTTTCAACACCCCCGTTTAGTGGTGCAGCTATCATTGACATAGCCGTTAATTCAACAAGACTTAATAGGCTGACAGCAAGCATTCTGAAAAACGTAAACGCTAACGTAAAATGTCTTCCTTAACATTCTTTTCGTCTGATTATATTCCCTGTTTTTAATATGGTCTCATATGTATAGAGTTTTAAGTCTAATTAGATAGTCAACCTGCGTATCTAGTTAAATAACTGACTAATCTGGCTTGTTCAGTAATATGCATAAATTGTATTTAGCATTTACATAATTAGAATAGTTTAATAAATATTTGGATTTAAACGATATGATAAGTAAAAAACTATACATTTTCAAAAGATCATTTTGCTAAAACCCAGATCATGTTTTTAATATTTTTTCCATATTTCCATTAAATCATTTTTCAGATGGGTTATAGTATTATGTTAGTTATTTTTTATACTACTATTGTTAATAATTTTATTAACATATCAAAATTTCAGATTGATATTTTATTAGATACACTGACCTACAGATATCATCGTATCGCTTTTGAATATCCTTTTCAACGGTATCTCTGGCTTGGCAACAATCTTCTTCAAACAAATTAATCAAACTAATTACTCTTCTTCTAATTAGTAAATTACAAGCCGCTTTCACACAAGTGAAATTAGTTGACAGCATTACAAAGAAGGTGTCGTTAAATTCTGAAAAGGTATGCTTGACAAAAATTATATTTGCCAATTGGGATAATCCCAATGTATACATTAGTAAGTTAACAATAAATGAGTAGAAACTATATAAGATTTTTATCCAAAGGGATGACCAATTTGGTGGACGCCAAATTCCAGCTAAAATCAAAACGCTAAACTGCACTGGAAGTATTTTTCTTTCCATTATTTTAACTGATTTATGTCCTTGAACTAAAGATTATTTAATTTCAATCGAAGATAAAAGAATTAATTGGAAACGTTACAATAAATTAGATTGAATCCATCGAAACAAATATTTCAAAAGCATTCCATTTTAGGTAAGCTCAAGATTTGTATCACTTATCCCTGTACAAAACCGAGGACTAAGTAAGTATCTGAGCTCGGATTATGTGAATGCATTTGTCTCATGTTCGATATCTACTTTCAATGTCTCCTATAATTTTATTCTTTTTCACTCCGTAATTTATGTTAAAGACTATGTAATGGGACGAAACATCTACCTTCCCCAGACACACACACACACACACACCCACACACACACACCCACACCCACACACACACACACACACACACACACACACACACACACACATATATATATATATATAT
>JAYJLV010001495.1:0-10523 GCA_036873485.1 Torymus texanus | reverse complement strand
CATCGTTTCTGCGCTGATTATTGTTTCATTGACCTATTGTGTATTATTATGTATTTCTACCACTCTGTTTTATATAAGTGTATTAGAAATTATTTTCCTTTTTTGCTTAGAACAAGTGAATAAAAACATATCTCTCTCTCTCTCTCTCTCTCTCTCATCGACACCCCGGCATACGCGCCCGGCACTTTGACGCGCGCGAATTCTCCAGAGCGCCCCGCACTCCCTCACAATATAAAGACGCGCGCTGTTAAACATTTCTCCCGTCAAGCTTCGAACGCGCGAGCGTGAACTTCCCTTCAAAATGTCTGAAATTCCCAACTACCCGCTGGATTCCCCAAAGAAGTTGGCTTCGCGAATAACAGGCGCGGTACCGCTCGGAAGGGCCAGACATGGTGAAGAGAACAGCAAGGGTGTGTGTGTGTGTGTGTGTGTGTGTGTGTGTGTGTGTGTGTGTGTGTGTGTGTGTGTATATATATATATACTCTCTCATTGCAGTCCTCTACTCGCGCATATTTCCAAGTACAATTAGTCAGAGCTACAAAGGCAAAACACGAGGAGCTCACGCGACGGCGGCAGCAACAGCAGCAGCAGCAGCAGCTATAACACGAATAATATTACTACCCCCATGCAATTCAAACTTTCGGTCGGCTTTTCGGCCTTTTTTTCTCTCTAGTCGTCCTCTCATTCCTCGATGTTTGCCTCGCGCATACATGTGCTAATGGGCCGTGCGCGCGCGCGTACGCGTCTTCAGAATCAATACTAAGAAAATGAGGGACAATATTTGCGCCTCCACGTACGTATATACTTATATATATATATACACACACACACACACACACACACACACACACGTCGAACTATCGACAATGACGACATCGCACGCGGGGCCCGTATTATTTTAAACTGCACTCTTACGCTTTTTCTGGTCTTTGCGTCGTATTATCCTGTTGAAGGTAGAGCCATCGAAGCCCATTTGTGCGTACGCGCGCGTTTTACTTTACGACGGACTATTCTCGCTGTGCTTGCTCGCTCTCTCTCTCTCTCTCTCTCTCTCTCTCTCTTTTGTCATTTATTTACAATAACAGTTATTTCGCGTTCACGCGATCGTATCCACCTCCTCTTCCTCCTCCTTCTCGACTGGTTATTATGATTATTATGTCGATGTTTGTTTATGCGCCGTGCGTTGCTGGAATGGCAGTGCTATACTGCTACAGGTTTTTTTTTGTTGCGAGAGAGAGAGAGAGAGAGAGAGAGAGAGAGAAAGAGCAAGAGAGGAAATTATATACGCCGATGCTGCTGCGTTCTGGTCTAATTTTCAAGGCAATTATAGCTTTCATTCGTTTTTGTTTCGTTTCGAGGACGCTGTATTATACTGGCGCACAGGTGGTACACAGATTTCGTTGGTAACGCGGCAGCGATATGTATATATACGAACGCTGCCGTGCGTTCAATGCATTAATTTTGAATGAGTATAGCTTTTTCTTTGTATTTTGATTATGCACTCTCTTTTTCTGACGTTTTATTTGGGATCTTTTTTGGTAATATTTTTCCTTTGTTTTGCTTATGTTATTATTACCAAGAAAAACGTCATATAAAATAATGAAATAATAAATTTAATAACGGTGTATTTTAGTTATTATAACACATAACTCACACGTGTACGTATTAAATTTGAGGTATACTCGAAATTGACGCAGTTTTACAAATTGTCTAAAGGCAAAGTGTATACATATTTCAAAAATCCATTAAAAATGCAATTCAGGACATGCGTATATATACGAAAAATATCCAGCATTTCGATAGCATGAAAAATTCATAAATACTACCAAAAGAAATAAATGTCACGCGTAATACCGAGTTAAATAATTGAAGAGAGCTTGGAGGGCATAACGCTATTTTTATACCAATCGCGTCATTCTACATATATATGTATACACACACACTTTGAAGTATCAAGCTTTCATTTTCATCCTGTCACTATATACGAACTTATTTATGAAATTCCATGACATAGTCTTTATATAAATGTTAAAACTCTTTGTTCAATTAAAAATACTTGTATCGCAATTGAAGATAACCCGGAATAAATATTACATTACTTGTTATTTTACATAGATTAAACCTGCTATTCCATATAGTCTAGCTCTACGAAAAATATCTTTATCACTGTACACATTTACCCCAATACATTCCGACCGCGTCTAACGACTTCGACACCCATAAGCATATTTTTTTCCATAAAATAAAGCATAAAGCATGAAAGCGTCGATCCGCTGTGCGCAACGGGTTATCGCGCGGGCAGTTTGAGCACCTCGCAGGTATACACATACAGTATTATACCGATAAACACGGCGACGCGTGCAAATTTCACGTGAAAAAGCCAACATTATAACAGCATCGTTCGCACCTCCACGCGAAGATCCTTATCTTACCCGCAATCTCGCGAAAATAAGCCGTCACAGAGCAGACCGCTATATGTAGCCAATAAAATCCAGTGCTCTCTCTCTCTCTTTCCACCCACACAACTGATCGCGCAGTGTTTAGTATGACTCGAAAATTCACGCTCGAGCGTCTTCAGCGCTGGAATATTAATTGCCGTATAAATATATGTATACGGGGAGGGAACGTGTGTATATATATATATATACGTATAATACGTGTCTCGCATAGAAGTACGCGAAGAGAGAGAGAGAGAGAGAGAGAGTGACTAGCGCGCTGCAGCAGCATCGATAATTCTCCGTTAGTTCACGAGTCATCGCTCGTCGCGCTCTCGCTTATAATTCGCGGCTCTGCTGCAGCATGCAGCCGCCCACTTGCCAGCAGCACGCGATTCCGCTCCTTCTACCGGTGGTTTTTAACGCCGGAAGACAGAGGGAAGGAGAAAGAGAAGGAATTGGTGGGTTACAGGCGTCTGCAAAAGTATAGTGCAGAGCTTGGGTGCGTCTGATGAGTTTGTCGATTTGAATTTTTGCACCGTGCTGAATTTAGTTGGTGTTTCTATATCTGGCTAATTTTTCTTTGTACGCATTATTACATGTACTCCGAATATTACAGTGAATATTTGGTTATAGTGTATAAAAATTTACTAAAATTCGATCATAGCGTTCAAAATTTTATGATAAAAGTGAGTCATTTTTAAAAATGATTAACGATGGAAGTAAAAATACGTTCACCTTTTCCAACCATTTATACACACACATGCACACATCACATTGTTTATTATCGTTCTGTTACATCAGTTTGGAAATGAACTTTACATTCAAATCCAACGTTCTTTAAAATACTTATTTATATTATGATTTTCCAAGCAACTGTTTTATGAACAAAAAATTCAAAAGTTTATACAACAGTATAGTCACCTTATTAAAGTTAGTGTTAATCAACTATAAAAAGAATGTATTTTCAGCGCTTTCATTACACACGCCTTATTATTCCGATAAAAAAAAGCTACGTAAATGCTTATTGGACATTAACCTCGATCTTCGTATAGCGAGACTTCTATACAGCTCGTATTATAAAGCGATGCAGCTTGTAAATACCCTCGTACTATACCAATTCATTATTTCGTACACGAAAATGAACAACGTTTCGCCTCTATATAGACTTCATAAAACATTAAATATCCGTGCGGAAGTAAAGGAGGAAATTTAAAAAAACTATATTCGAGTTATTTGAAAATCAAATCACATATAGCCAGACTACTTTCCGCTGGGATTGTACGGCCATAGCCACATCCTTAAGGAAGAGAAGCTCGTATAGTCGAGACTGTAAAGGAGACGCCTCGAGCACAGCTCGTCTTGAGTCTCTCTCTCTCTCTCGCAAAAAGACCCTTTCGCACACGCATACACACTGCTCATATATAGCCTCTCGCAACTCTTCCCCGGCTCTATAAACGGGACGCGAATAGGTGCAAGCGAGCAAGCGACTGACACGTTGAAGGCTCGTTTTGATCAGATTAAGGTTTGATGGCTAATACTCTCCAGCTCTCTCTCTCACACACACACTCGCGCGCGCATGTATCAGGTGTTGATGCAATCTCTCGCCTAGAGACGCGCTATGCTTTTTTCTTTCCTCCCCGCGGCTTTGCGTGCGCGTCGTGCGTGACGACGTGCGCTGGACGTTGTGTATATATGTGCATATACTCGTGAGGGCTTAAGTGGAGCGAATTAACACTCTTCGCGCGCGATATGTGAGTAGTTTCGTCGGCGAGTTTTATTTCGCGGGATATATGCGCGCGTGCGCGCAGTAAGATGAAGATGTAGATGGAGGGATTTGGCAAACGAGAGAGAGACGTGGTGTTGGGAATCGCGTGTACGGAGATAAGGGGAAGAGTTTCAATTTAATTTGTTAATTTATACGCCGATAAAGCGTGCGGGATGGGAAATATCGTATTACGTATGTTTAGTATGGATAATAATTTTCTCTTTTATATTTTGCCATGAATGTGACATTAATTTTCTCGTACAAATTCCGTATGGATTAATTGCGAATTATGTTATTACTATTTCTATTTCTAATTTATTGCTTATATAAAATCATCGATGGTTATAACGATTATTACATAATTTCTTTGCAATATGAGATTCCTTATAGGTACTATAATTTTATAAATACTTGACAATAAGATATTAATTTAAATCGTTAAGGTGGTATATTACTTGTTAAATTTACGTTTTCGCGACAAGATTATTCCACATCCATCAGCGAAAACTGTAACATAAGAACGCGAGGTAATCAGAAAACTCGACAACTAGTTATACGTCCGTTACCCGACGCGCGAATTATGAATTAATCCGAAGCAGCTTCAGAAAAAGAAAAAAAAAACATATCAGCCTACGCGAACCTATATACACTCACGGCGGATTCCAATATCCGCAACTTGGCTCCATTTCGCGCTTGCGCCGTCCGGTAATAACGCCTGTAAAATAGCCATTTACACGAAACTGCCTGTGCGCATCATCGAACTTTCGAAATTAAAACTGAAATTGCTTCTTAATTCGGTATATATAACCCAACCTGTCGACGCTATTGCTATATACGGTTTCTATACTACGAACCAGAATTTTTCTCGCGCCCTAAATAATCTCGAAACTTGTCCGCTTATACATACACATACCCTGCCGCCTACAACAACAGCAGCAGTCGTGCGCGACTTTTACCTTTTCATCTGCATAAAAGGACAATTTCCGGGAGCGAGCGCGAAAACAAAAGAGAGGATCAGTGAGCAAGCGGAGTATAAGAGAGCAAGGGAAAGAGAGAGATAGAGAGAGAAAACTAAGGCAATCAGAGCTATATGCTATCCTCCCACCCTCTCGTTGAATACAAACGACAGGACCTCGTCGTCGCGTCGGCGTCTTCTTCCCTCCCCCGCCCGCGCGTGAACAATGCAAAAGTTCGCGCGACGATAAGTCGGCCGGAAGCTTGTGCGCTAGAAAACCTCCTCACAGTTACGTGTGTGTGTGTGTATGTGTGTAGGTTATACGACATTTGGGTCAGCGTATAGGACCGAGCAGCAAAAGGCTTCCGACTCGTGCTATATACACACTACGCGCGCCTGGGCCATTAGATTACTGTTTTGTAATGACCAAAGAGCGGCAGCAGCCGGCGCGCCGCCGACAAGTTTGTTCCCGAAAGTTCGGAACACGCGGTGGTATATATATAGACATAGATACTACAGTGCTATTCCTCATATGTAGGTACAAGTGCTATGTGTGCGTGTATATATACGTAGGAACCGGCCGCTAGCGAGAGAGAGAGAGAGAGAGAGAGAGAGAGAGAGAGAAGTTGCACGAGATTGCGGTGCTTTTTCCGTGTGGCGTCCGAAAGCGGGTTATTACATTGTCAGGTTTATTAGATACCGCCGCATGTGTGCAACCCCGATATTGTTGCGCGTGCGCATGGTCGTCCGATAGTTTTGCGGCTGTCGCTAGAGAGAGAGAGAGAGAGAACATTGGCTCCTCGATAATGTAAAGATGAGAGCGCGAGATATTGTTTGCTTTTCCGAAGTTTGAAAGCGCGAGAATGCAACGCGCGTGTGTGCGGTTTGTTGTAGTTCGCAGACGACATCGCGCGAGCTGGATACTATAATATAGATATATATACTTATATGGTAACTGATGGTGGACTGTTTGAGGACAGTGCTATACTGTCGGAAAGAGAAGTAGAATTTTTTTTTCTTTTAGCACTTTTTGTATCGAAATAGTTTTGTTAATGTTTATTCAATTGGTGGGTACAGCGCGTAGCATTGTTTGCGGTTCGAAGATTTTTAATTAATAGAGATGAAAAGTTGGAGGATTAGTTATACGAAAGTAAAGTTATTTCGAGGTCATTATATGGATTCTAAAAACACACAGCACGTATCAAATTTTCATTTGCCGTAGAAAATTGAATGGTTCTGATAAAAAACGTTATTTAAATTTTCTCGTATATTTTATGACGTGTATAACTGATGGAAAGTATATCTAAAAAAATATTGACTTTTATTCAACATTGCATGCACAACATTAAATCACAAAATTCATCTCGGCAAGCTTTGGCATCTCTAGCAGTCTGTCCATACACCGGTTGCGTGTGTATATATCCACATAGACTGCCGTAAAAGAATCTAACTATATCTCACTGCAGCACGGCCACCGGAGCGGATCAACGCAGGCAGGACATCGCTTCTATTGTCACCCATCCATAGCGTTCTCTCTCTCTCTCTCTCTCTCTATACGTATATATATGTATATACGCACAAATGACGTATTTCCGTCCACACGCGAGAGCGAGCCAGTGAGCGAGAGTGAGCTAACAATGCGCCGTGCGCGCTCCGAGTTACCAATATAGACGTTTCTATGTGTATGTGTATATGTGGGTGCTCGCTACATAATGCGACGCCCAACAGGCAGCAATGATCTCGTTAAACAGGACGATGACGTGTGCGGGAGCGAACGTGTGTACACACACGTATATATATATATGTATATATACACACGAGTATATAGCAGTAGCGTGCGAGCGACGACAAATGGAATGCAGGGCGGAGTTGGTGTTGATTGTCAAATTTTCGCGGCCGAAATCACGGCTCTCGAGTGCGTACAGTGTGTATAGGTATAGAGTCTGAATGACCGTACACGCGGAGAGAGGGAGACAGTATCATGCGGCCCTTGGTTGCGGCGAGTGGTGATGCCAGAATAAATGGATCGAGGTTTATATGCTGTATTATAGGTAATAATGTATAGAATTGGAAAAATGTAGTTTGGGATATTTGTTATGAAATAAGTAGATTTTCATAATGTCGTGGTTACCGAAGAGTTTTGTATAATCTGTTTGTCGTGAGTAATTATTGAATTTGGTAATTATAAAGGATTTGCGAAAGATTTACTAAATAGTTTAATGTTATTTTTTCAATAATAAAATTATATATTTAAAATTATTTCTAACTTTTAATTGCATCTTGGAAACCGACGGCAAACTTAATTAAGTGAACTTTCATTCAATTTCGGTACAACCCAGATATTAAAGGTGGAGTGTATATTTTATTATCTCGATCATTAATATTACGTTAACAAATTTTAATGAACCAATACAATCTATATTCGCAAATTTAATTCAATAAAATCTTCAGATCTCAAATCATATAAGTTCGCATACATTTTCAAGTATTAATAATTATTAATTCTTTGCAGTATGAAAAAGCCTTATAGACTACTGAACTAAATTGAAAACTTTATTACTTCTACTGTAAAAGTTAAAATTTATTTACGGTAATACATTAAATCTTGTGTACAGCTTCCATATAATAAGACTTATACATATACATATATGTAAATATAGAAAAAGCAAACGATTAAATGAAAATTGCCTTGGAACGAGAATACAATACGTATCAAAGTAATCCAATGCGTGGAGTACGATTCGAAATGCGAAACGCGATCTATAAAGTAAAACTGGGTTAAACAACAACTTTCATTTCAAGGGTGTATATATAGGGAGAAACACTGTAATAATAGAAACTTATGAAAAATAGAGATGCGCAGCTTGCTCGCGCGGGAAGATAACGCTTTTGTGTGCAAAAGAGAGCGAGAAAGTAATTCAATTTACTTGTAAAAGTCACGTTCGACTCTCTCTCTCTCTCTCTCTCTCTTTCCTCCCGTCTAGTCGTGGAAAAGCCACCGGGGGAATGTTTTATTATGTTCGCGTTGAACTTTAAATAGGATTAAGCGTGCGTTAGAGTTATTCAAATGTTAAACGTTTCTGTTGAACGTATAACTACAATAATGAAGAGAGAAAGAGAGATGGGAGAGGCGCGATTAAATTGCACCGGAATTCCAACAATGTTCTCAAACATTATATGTATAATGCGTCAATATTTGAGCAGAACTTTTCACCGCCTCGTAACTCTATATGTATCAGTTGTATCTCTCAAACTATAACCACATTTCTTTCTATACTTTTTTTTTAATTTCTATATATAATGACTAATCGTTAACAAAAATGCTTATTCAAGCGGATTTCAACGTAAAACCGCACCGATTCACCGGCTCTCAACAACAGCGCATCGTTAGTGGACATTCCATCGGCAACGATACACCGGAACGATCGAAGCCGCCAATGGGAAACCGTGAACCACATAAGAGCACAGACACGCATGCATTCACCGAACACACAGATCAATAGTAGTAGTAGTAGTAGTAGTCGTCGTTCTCTTCCTCTCTTGCAATCGAAAAACCAAAAACAATTGTCAGGCAGCGTAACACGTTGCAGCTTTCGCGCTTTGAAACGGGAGAATGGTCGGCTTCACTATTGCCACCGTCGAAGATGATGTTGACACCGACGCACGGTTAGCGTATGTGTACAACGTCTCGACGTCACACATCCTATCCCCTACTAATACCGCCAATCGCCATTTGAACAATGGCTCGGTTCGCTGCGATAATGTGAATTCGATCGCTATATACCCACCGCGCTGAGGTACACTTGACGCGCGCGCGTGGCGAATCGAAATCGCTCGATCTCAACCTCTAAACCGTCTTTCTCTCTCTCTCTCTCTCTCTCTCTCTCTCTCTCTCTCCCTTTCTCTCGCTCTCTCACTCTCTCTATCTCTCTCTAAACGTGCTTGAGTAGTGTTCGATCGATTGCGGTTGCTGTATATATATGTATATATATGTAGGGGTGAGTCAAGTGTATAGTAGTCGCCGTCGACGTCTTTGTGAGCCTCGCGTCCGATTAACGCGAGAGGGATGAGATGGGTCGCGGTCGGCCCGTTTCATTTCGGCTTCCGTGCTGATGAAGTACTTGGAGAGAGAGAGAGAGAGAGAACGTGCAGCCAGACGACGCATATATAGGATTTAATCGGCTAATTCAAGGGAAGGGGAGGGGTGAGGCTATGTTCGGATGGAGAACGGAACGGGGTGTTTAAGGTTATTGAAATTTAGGCTGTGAATATATTATAGCCACGTGAAATTTCATTTACGTTGAGATGAGGTGTGGTTGGTTGCTGTTATATGTAGCTTTTGGTGTAGTTTCGGAGTTAAAAAATATGTCTGATGTTTTTTGACGTCAGAAGGAAAATTGAAAAATTTACGTAAGTTAACGAACAGCAGAAAATTGGTTTCACTTTTTAGAATTTTCGAGCTAACTGACAGAATGTTACAAAACAAAATTTGTATACAATATATTGACTCTGGGAGGATTTTCCATATTTTTGAAATACTCCATTAGCAAGGCAGAAGTTACTTTTGTATACTTTGTACTAACAATACAAACTCACGTTCGTTATGATGACATAAAGGATCCGGTTTCGAAAACAATTTCATTTACTCACACCGCTGTTTTGTTACATTTTTCGTATTCTATGTGTATATATAATGAATCGCATAACGCGCAAAACTGTGAATTCCTCCAATAATCTGTATAAGCACAACCATGCATAAAATTCCACCCTTATCGTGCAATAACCACGCGGCAATTAAAATTCCTCGCAAAAACGCTATACGACATTTTATCATCCGTCTATACACATGGATGTACATTCGATCTTGAATTATATATTCATTATAGCCACCTCGTAAATCCCGAGGTAAATCCTTAATCGCAATAATTTCCTCGCAAATAGCGTAGTACGCAAGCTGCACGCGCGTGCAGCTCATTATCGCCGCGATTGCTAAATCAGTCGTTTACTTTAATAATCCACGAACCGCTTCTCTGCACCGCTTTCTTTATGCTAAATCGGAAGATGGAGTGTATGCAAAGTGACATAGCGTCGGGAAAGAGGAGGAGAAGGAAGAGAGAGACACGACTCTCGAAGGCAGTTAAACGATTAGCCACGTTGGCGCAAGGATGCGAGCACGAGGAGCGCACCGGTAGTAGTAGTGGTAGTGGTAGTAGCTCCTTCAACCCCAATGCAATTATCCGGCAGACTTGTCGTTTGATATATACGCGAGAACGCGCGCGCGCGTTCGCGAGAGAGAGAGAGAGAGAGAGAGAGAGAGAGAGAGAGAGAGAGAGAGAGAGAGAGAGAGAGAGAGAGAGCCCACACA
>JAYJLV010001484.1:0-10523 GCA_036873485.1 Torymus texanus | reverse complement strand
TATATATCAAGTCAAATTTCGACACAGATTTAATAATGTTCCGTTTAATGCAAATTAAATAATAATAATAATAAAATTATCACGATGGTATATTGATTGCAGCGCAGGCAAATTATTCTTGAGCTGTCACTTCGGTTATATAATAAATTTAATTTTAAGAACTAGATGGAAGTTTTCAAATCAGTTAATTAGTAAACTTTAATCTATTGAACATAAAAGTGAGTATGTACGCGTGTAACTTAATAACTTTGATGTTTGAATCGTTTTGATCAAACGTAGAGGATCATGTAAACACAAGCATAACTGTCTACCATGGACATCTCAAACTATGTTGTTAATAGTTACAAAATTTTATTTCTTTCATGATAATATTTACTGTCCAATCATTCTTATAATACGCATATTCATGAATTAACGATTTAAATAAAATTCTGATTCCTTTTCTGCAGCCAATCGCTTAAAATCATCGTGTAACTCTGATACCTCATCTATCAATGTTTAATGACACCTCCCATGACAATAAATGAATATATAAATGAATAAATTACTTTTAGTATGAAATAAACTAAAAATTTAGTGCTTGATAGTTATAATTTCGACATTCATAATATTAAAAAAGTTACCTTACAGAATAATTTAAACTATTTTTAAAAATACGAAATAAATCACTCAACAAAAGAACTGATATAATAGAGCAAAAGAGTTTTAGTATACTTTATCAATAAACTCTTTATCGACAAACCAACGTTTGTTCCAGGTTGGTAACATCAGTTGGAGATACTTATGGCGTTGCCCTGCTGCTGCACATGTTGACTACGACCATCACTCTAACGCTGCTCGCCTACCAAGCAACAAAGGTACGTATATACACTTTCTGCACTATATAACACGCAATGAAAACACGTCATTCTACAGTAAAACGTTGTAAAATTAATTAATGCAATTGTTAGGTCAACGGAGTAAACGTCTACGCTGCTACGGTAGTCGGCTACTTGCTCTACACGCTTGGTCAGGTATTCTTGTTCTGCATCTTCGGAAACCGACTCATTGAAGAGGTTCGTATATTGCAAGCATTTTAAAAAGCCGTCGACAGTTTGTCTTTATGTATCTAGAATTAAAGACCTGTCTTTTTTCCTACAGAGCTCATCGGTGATGGAAGCTGCGTATTCTTGCCACTGGTACGACGGATCTGAGGAGGCTAAGACTTTCGTTCAGATTGTCTGTCAACAGTGTCAAAAAGCTATGTCTATATCCGGAGCGAAGTTCTTTACAGTATCTCTCGATCTGTTCGCCTCGGTAAGAAAAGACACTCTTACCTTTTTACTTTAAAATGTTTGTATAAGGTTTCCCAAAGCTTGAATTTTTTCATTTTTATAACTTTAGATGTAATTTGTAATTTAACAAAAATCATCTTATAATAATGATATGAATTAGATTTTGTTAAAAGATATTAAAGTACTTTGAAATATTAAAATTGTGATTCTACATAAGACTAATAAAAGAGGGAAAAAGTAAAATTATATATTAGCTTCTTAGTTTGAAAGTAGAAACCTTATTTCTTTGGAATGAGCCCTGCTTACCATACGAAGGCAGAAGAAAAACCGCGGAACACGAAAGACAAATACATACCGGTGTTGACCAAGGAAATTTACTTCTGCTCCCCCATCGCATGAAGAGCCCTCCTGATTTTCTCCCCTCTGAATACATTCAACTTCCCCGGAACTTAATAACATTAACTCTCCCTTCTCGTTCTCTCCACCTTCCAGGTCCTCGGTGCCGTGGTGACGTACTTCATGGTGTTGGTGCAACTGAAGTAAATGACTCGCGCGCATGTACAACATCAGTTTTACGATTCGCATTGGTCCGCCTCCATCTGGCACCGATGAACTTTCAGCGCAATCTTCGGGGATGCTGACATCCATCGCCGCTATACGACTACCACCAAGGCAACTGCTACTGCTGCTAGTCGAGTAGTTCCTCCCCGAGCGAAAGTAAAGCTTGAACTTTGTTATTTGAAGATTGCGCGCAGGGGCTAAAATGAGAGAGAGAGAGAGAGAGAGAGAGAGAGAGAGAGAGAAAGAGAGAGAGAGAAGGGAAGAGACAGAGAAGGTACTACACTCTCCATTTTGCCCTTACGCGCGTGGCGGAGTTTCGCACGATCATTCCGCGCGGCGAAGCTCGAACTCGGGGAATTCGCCGTGCCGAACACCGTGCCGGAGACTCGCCGAAAAGAATGATGAAAGCATACGCATGTGAATGTTTCGCAAGAGAAGCAGTTTCTTGAAGCAATGTCTGTACTATCAAAGTTTAAGTTAAAATTAAAGTTCCTTATTTATTTATTTTTTTCTATAACGTTCAAACTTTTCAAAATCTTACGTTAGTCATTATTATATAATCATGCCGTATCAGTACTTGTTGCAAATATCGTGAATTATTCACTCGGTTTGAGTTTGATATTATTTTTCGTTGAAATATACAATTATATTTAAGAATTTCATTTAATTTTGTTATACTTATATAAATAGGTTTTGTTAATAGTAAATGCAAAGCTACAGGGGAAATAATACGCTAAACATAATTAAATATATATATCTATATTTATAATATCTCATTAAGTGACTTTTTAATTGTATATTAAGCAAATATTATTTGTAAATGATTTATCAATGTTAACTGTTGACAATACATAACAAATGAACAATGCTATATATCATGGAACCAAAATTAAAAATCAAAAATAATTATACTGGATAGTGTAGGTAACCCTTTTTAAAGTTATTGTCATAAATACAAACTGGCCAACCAAAACAGTATTTTTAATTTTTACGAATAAAACATTCAATATAATTATCATAAAATTTTAAGTATTTTTATTTATTATCAAACATTTAAAAATTCATTTAAAAATAATTAATAATGCAAAAAAATCTGTAAATACAACGATAAGTACTTTTGGTGGCCTGTCTTTTTGCAAATATAATTCCCTAAAATTAGTCTTAGATATGACAATTTGCATATTTAATCTGAACAAGTTAATGAAAAGTGCAATTATCAGAGCTAGGAAATCAAAACGGAGAACATAATATTTGTCTTATTATAATTTTAGGGTGTACATGAGAAATTTCGCAATCTGTACATGTATAATACAATGCAATTCGAATTATTATATTGTAAAAACATATGAAATATTCGTGAGCGCGGAATAATCGATTAATTTAGCTAATAATTTCATTGATACAAAATATCTGTGATTACACTTAGTAAGAATGTTTGTTTACCAATGTTTTACATCACCTTTTTTCATTATTTACAGAAAAAAATTCAATAAAAAACGAAAGTGATTGCGTAGATTAAAGAATGTTTTGTAAAGCGTGCAATGAAAAAAATAAGTATTTTATAGAACTGTAACGCAAAATTCTCCTTGTTCCCTCACGATGTTTTCTCTCCCCCTATTTTTAAATACAATTATACATCATATTAATAATTAATTCGAATAGCGATACAAGGAAGTATTTTTAAACACGAGTCATAAAACATGATTTGAGGCTCATTATACCAAACATATAATTATGCAATACTTAAGTAATCAGTGTAACAATTTATTTAATTTATAATCTGCATTTTCAAGAATATACAAATAACTTTTACTGTCAAATTATGTAAAACTGTATTATATTTCTTTAATAAAATAACACAAAATAAAAATTGGAATATTTTGAAACGTACCTGAACAATTATGTTAAATGTAAATAAAATACAAACCAGTTATAGAATTCTATTTAATATTATCATAAAAACGTTTTCTAAAAATACAAAATAAAATTAAAAACTTTACTTTCAAAATTTATTTCTGTTTAGTTTCAGAAAAAGTGATAATATAGTACAGCACGACCGTACACTGTTTAGACATTAAGTTTTATTATGTTTTAGTACTTTAATTATATTTCGTGATGGTTAATTTATTTTTCTGCTAGCTATACGGAGGACAAATAAAATCGCGTGACTTTATGCAATGCACACAGTACTCATCGAACGTTAGAGTGTAAAGATAAAATGAAATGTTTATTGAGGTTTGTCAAAACAATATTAAATTACAGTAGTATCTTAATAACCCTGATTCCTCTTGTTGTCCGGCCGTAAAACAATCAAAAACCATATTGATAAAGGTACTTTAAAAGAAATATACTATTATTTCATTTGCTGTTCGGTTTTTTTTGAAAATTGCACAAATTAAAATTTATAATTCCCTTCGTGTAAAAATAAAATATTATTACTTTAATTTTTTACCTATATTAATATCTTCTACAATATTTAATGATTTTGTACACCACAATCAAATTATCTCTTTTATGTCGATGTAGTATAGGAGTAATATTTCTTTTCCTTTCATGCTGTGGATAAGGAAAGATGTTTCTCGACAGTCATACGCCACGGTACTATTCTATTCGCTTTTCACAATGGGGCGAGCTTCATTTTTCTCGTGACAAGAAAAATCTCTGCTCCACTAGAAGAAGCAACAAAAAAGATTCCAGTCCACCTAGCGAAAATCTCAGACATATCCAAAGTCACAGAAGTTTTCTAATAAAACTTGGCGACCGAAGGAGAAAAAGTGTAAGATGAAAAACAGGATAACGAAAGTCGAACAAGGAAAGAAATTGTCGACTTTTGTATTAAGTTTTGACGTTTCTTCTATTTTGAAAATTATATGCCGAATCCTGTATATCTATTTAACTAGATTTAAAAAAAAATAGTTACTTAAATTAGGTTGATTATATTATTTTTAAGTGTCCTTATATATATACACACCACTCATTTGGGATGGGTCGGAAATTGGGTATGAAATTGAAAAGTATTTTAATTTGAATGATATAAAAGTCAATAATTACGTAGATTGAAGACTTAATTAAACGGAACCGTAATACTAATTAGCAAGTATTATATAGAGTATCGGAATCCAAAATGCAAGCCTTATATAACTAATAATTTTCAGAACCAATATGAAACCTTTTATATCTACAATTTTCATGTATTCGAGAAAATCGAGTTTTTAGTTTCACATTGGTATTTGAAATCAAGATAAATAAGATCAAATCTACACTGAGAGAACTTTGGGGCGTTTGCTGTACATGCTAGTACGACTGATGTCCTAAACGCGTTCGAAAATTGTCCTTTGATTTGGGGCATCTGCTGTCCTAAAATAGTACTAGTCGTCCCGTTTTGGCGCCACTGTCACGCGAGATTCACGTCACAACTGCTCTTATCAACTGCTGTTTCATTGTTTTAGGACATCAGTTTTCCCAAATTCGGTAGAGCTGCCACTCTAAACGGACGGACAACAGCTAACCTACCGAGTACACCAGCACTCCCAAGATTCTCTCAGTGTAGTACTATACATATATGAAGTCACATCTAAATAACATACTTATTACCATAGTTAGTACACCAATTAACGGTCATGTCTCAAAAAGCGCGGCTGTCATTTATATGGTTATTCCGGGAATGAGAAAAAATTTTAGTGGGGTTATATGGCTTTTCCAGTCTCAATAGCACTTATATTGTTTTTCCGGTAATATCTTTTATTCTGCAATAACCAATGAAAAAGCAAATAAGCCGCGTTCATTGACAGAGTCAGAAATGCTATATGATTGATATATACATATATCCGTATACTAACGCTACGCTGCATGTGCACTGCATTATTTACAAATTTGACACGATTTTTTAGGTACAAATGAATTATTACTTTTTATTAAGTAAACACTTTCTCCAGTGATACCTAAGAATAGTTATACAGTTAATTTCGAAAATATTCAACTGAAAAATGGAGTTTGTAACATGCGTTATCGCAAATATAAATATTTGTCCTCGATGACTCCCTCAAGAGGCTTATTATGAGTAGCGACACCTAGAGTCGCTTGCTCCTGCTTAACGAGCTGCTGGGGCTCACGCTAGAAACGCTCTCTTTCGCTCGGTGTCCGGTGACTAGATATTCAACTGTGTCGCATTCAACCTAGCTTCACGCATTTGTGTTATATCAAGAGATCCAGACGGCTCCAAATATCGCAACCTTTATTGTTGCATCAGGGACGTTTTCCAACACTAGAAAGTCCGCCAATATGACATAGTGTCACCAGCAAGCCCAAGATAGCGAGGCCGTCCATTATATTTCAAGCTGTCCGGGCCCAAGCGATCGAGCCATCGATGTCATTGACCAGAGCAGGTATTATCTGTAAGTCTGGCCTTTCATGACTAAACGCCATAAAGCGCGCGAAATTTGATTCCGCATTTAGTTCCATACGTTTTATCTTTGTGTTGATGGGTTTAAGGAATGAGGAGAGTCACTTCTTGAGATAAACAATAGCAAGATTTATTATAGAAGAAAAAGGGTGATACAGAGACACTTCTTGTCTCATGCGTCGCTCAGACGAAGTGCTCGGCCGGCAGCGGCGCTCTAATTTAGCAGAAAACCAGCGAAAATTTGACTGATTTTTATCCTTTAGAGTGTATAATTTATCAATTTTTTACAATTCTTTATATTAAGAACACTTTTATTTTCATAACTGATTAACCTATAAGACTCACTGTCAGTATACAAAAAATGCTTATAAAGATTCACCTCTTTTTTAATAACGCAAGGGCAAACTCCGCCTTATTCTTAACTACTAGACGGTTATAAAACTTGGAAAAACTTCTGATTTCTCAGACCAACCCGCTGTCTTTTTTATTGTGTCAATGTCTATTCCTCTCATCAGCGCAGATGAGGTCGACGCATGACGAGTTGAATGACTAGCAAAAATAGTAACGTCAATCCCTGCATCTGCCATAACCGTTTTTATCCATCTCGCAATAATTTGCGACCCTACCGATACAAACGGTTTTTTTAGCGAATAAAAAGAAACGGTTCCTGACCTCTTAACTTTTCTGTGCAGCTTAAATATCTAACTACGCAGGTATACACACATAAATAAGGCCTATCTAAAAACTTTGGAATACTTAATACTAGCTGTTTACAACCTTGACGCGTATTTTTAATGACATCTGTAATCAAGGCCTCGATTCTTGAATCATAAAAACAATCTTAATTATCTACTCTTATCTTTGACAATGTTTGAGCCCTTTGAGCTGTACATAGTGATAGTAACATTACCGTTTTTAATGTTAAATTCTTCAAATACAAGGTTTCTGTTGCACCCTGATTTTCCAAAAATTCTAAAACTAAATCTACATCCCAAGTCGCAGCATACTTGGAGGTTACCGGCTTTAATTTAAAACACCCTTTTAAAAATCTTTTAACAAGAGTGCTTTCCCCAATATTGTTTTTGGATATCAACGATATAACACTTATGTCTGTGTTTAGAGTCCCGTAAGAGCAGCCACGATTAAATTCCTCCGTCAAAAATAGTATCACCTCCTCCTCTAGTAGGGAGAAGAGGTCGGTCTTTTTACTTGTGCAAAACTTTACCCATTTGTCTAGACTCACTGAGTACTACTTAATCGTGGCTTTACTTAGAGACGCTATCATTATCTCCGCAGATTCTGACGTCATATTATTTCTGTTTAAAAACGTTCTCCGGATAAAACCGCTACCATTATCTGTAAATGTGCAGCTCTTGGGTGTCCGTCCTTCCTAAAAGAAGATACAAGTAAGTTAACATCAATTCTTTAAAGTTAATATGCCATTTCCTTTTTATATAGCAAACGATAATTTTTTAAAACTCTTATAACTTACTGGGATATTGGTTATCCACCAGTTTAGATCTAATTTGACTATATCAGAAATAATGTATATACCATTATAATCACCCTGAGCACCTTCTAACGCCTTTAATTTTTCTGTTTCCATAACCTTCGTGTAAAGCCGACCGTATTCCACCGCTGGGCATGCAGCCACTAGTCTACCCAATAGTCTAGCTAATTCAATAATCTTACAAGTTTTCTTAAATAGGACACCTGTTATCATACTGACCAAATTAATTTTCTTTTTATCTGTTAATTTCAAAGTACCTTCATTTGAGTCGATCAAAAAACCTAAATATTTACATACTCTTCTGGGGACTAAATTGGATTTATTTTTACTAACTATAAATCCTAATCTTTCAAAAAGCTCTACTGTAGCCTTCGCATTATCTAAGCAAGCATCTGAACTATTGATTATACACAAGGTATCGTCCAGATAAATTACCGACATATATCCTTTTACTCTCAACGATTTCAAGACCGGTTTTAACAATTTTGTAAATACGTACAGGCTTGTACAAAGACCAAAAGGCAAACAAATAAACTGATATAGTATGCCCTGAAACTTAAATCTTAAATACTTTTGGCTGTTTTTATGTTCTGGAACGAACAGATAAGCATCCTGTAAATCTAACGAGAACATAAAATCCCCCTGCGAAACTAGCCTAGTAGCTGCTTTTAGATCTTCTAGTTTAAAATGTTCGGTATGTATATATTTGTTCAATTTTTTTTTTAAATTAAAAATAAACCTCGATGAGCCATCTGGTTTAGGAACCACAAAAAACGAGGATAAAAACTGACCTTTACTATCCTTACATCTTACTATCGCGCGTTTATCTTCGAGAGATCGTATAGCTCCTTCTAAGGCTTTTGTTTCTGTAGGAGACTTTATATGTCTGTTTACAAAAAAATCTTTGTCTAGGTCTAACTTTAAACGGAATCTTATATCCTGTTACGCATTTCAATATAAATTTTTCGCTGGTAATTTCCTTCCAAGCGTTTACAAAAAAACGTAGTCTACCCCCTACTTTAATACCTACATCTAATTTTCTTTCTGTTTCGGAGGCCTCTGTGTTTGCTCCTGCCTGCGTTCCTGTTCTCTTAACATTTGAAAAACACTTGAAGGGGTCGGCCCCTTCCGCCTGAAAATGAAGTGTCTCCTCTGTTGGAGTGTTGGCGAGGACCCAACGGACGTCTGTAGTTTTCCGCTGTTATAACTGAATTTTGAGCCTTTGACACAGGATCCTTTGTTGCCTCTTTAAAGAGTTTCTCTGTGTCCTTAATCTCCTTGATTTTTGCTGGTAAATTTTCTCCAATTAATGAGTGGTCGGGCTGAACCTTTTTAAAATCTCCTGGTATGGTTTTGAAAAACGAGGAATAATGCAAGCTCTCCTGGCTTCACTAAGCTGGTTTTGTACGTCAGCAATGGCTTTTATAGCGTCCGTTAGCTTCTCCATGAAAGATTTATACTCCTCATCGTCCATGCCTTCACCCTCTGCTAAGTTGGCTTGAGTAATCGCCGCTCCTAATGCTGTTAACGCCACATCCACGAGCTTCTGCGAGTCTACTCTATATGCGTCTCGTCTCAAGGTTTTTTCGCCTAATTTTGTTTGCAACTGCTCCTTCAGCAAAGGTGCCGCAAAGTTATTGGGAATGATGTATTTTTCCAGCAACTTCTCGCGGTCCTCTTTCTTAGCGCCGTTCACTACGTAGTAATGCAAGTGGCTGGTTAGGTTAGAATGAACCTCCAGGTTTAACGCCAGGTTTAGCCCCCGAGATCTGCTCGGGTTCGCTCCCATCATTTCTTGCAGCGCTTCGTTCAAAGGTGGTTCTACCACACCTTTACTTTCTTAATCGGTGCCTTCTTCTGTCGTCTTGTCGTCCTCCTTATGCATCTCCGTGTGCGTAATATCTGGAAAGACACAATACAAGAATCAACAGGCTGTATTTCCCCGCATGTGCGCGACGCGTCTATTCCTTTGTCTAAAAACCAAAATGGCGTCCGACAAAGACACGTGCTGCACGAACGCTTAGGCCCCGGCCACATATGTGAATATGCTTGCGTACGAATCCGCCTAGCGCAGTGGAGTCACTAGGAAAATTTTGTAATGCCAACTTTGCAGGAAAGTCACTATGGTTTCATAAACCCTCGTGAAATAGTAGTGAACGCACCACAACAAAACAGGTGGATTTATTTGGAGGAGCAGAAGTTTTAGTTAAAAGAAAAAAAAGTTTATTTTATTCTAATTAAAATTCTGTTTCTATTATTATTGTCTAAAGGAGGTTCTTTAACGATAATTAACAATAATTTTGAAAAGAATAAGGCTTTATAAGGAAATATTTATATTGTAATGTAAGTCAAAATAAATTCATTTATATAATAATTTATGCAAAATTTAATAAAATTTTATTTATAAATTTCTATTGAATAGATGGAGAATAATGTTAATTATGATGAAATTGCAATACAAGTAGCTGAGATTGGCATTGAATTGCTACAGTTAGTACAATACCTTGCAAGAAGAAGGAAAAAGGTTAGGAGATGGTGGAGCAAACCACTTATCAGACAAAATTATTTAACTGGATATGGTGGTTATGAAAATGTTTTTATTTATTTTAAACTTGAAGATGAGGAACAATTCTTCAACTTTACTAGGATGAACGTACAAATATTCATGTATATTTTCAATCAGGTTCATGAAAGACTAGTAAAAAGAAGTCGAAGACCTCCTTTGCCAGCTGAATTAAGATTTTCTTTGACATTGAAGTATAAAACATTTTATAAA
>JAYJLV010001473.1:0-10524 GCA_036873485.1 Torymus texanus | reverse complement strand
CACACACACACACACACACACACACACACACACACACACACACACACACACACACACACACACACACACACGTCATCATAAAATCAATATATTGGCACCTCAATTTAAACCACATAATTACATTACCTAAACATATTATCTATCCTCATAGACTACTTAATACGTAACAGCCCCGCAGCGTACAATAAAATGAATCTCAGCACATAATTCACCGCGAAACTTTGCGTTTAAAATTAAGCCTTTCACCTTCGCTCTTTTGATTTACCGCTTGGACTGCCCCGCATGAAAAATCATGTTTATTGTACGCTGCGCGTGCGCGACACTCTCCCTCCCTCTTCTCTCTCTCTCTCACACACACACACACATACGAGTGCAAAATGAGTGACAGCTCGTTTCCGCTTGGCGATTTCAGGCCGCCACCTGGACGGGATATGGCACACGGCGGTCGTCGCCTACGGACGGGAATACTTCTTCGGTCCCCTTGGAATCCAGAGCGTCAGGCCGGTAAGTCTACTGCTGCTGCACGCTTTGATGTGACGAATGAAGATTGGTGTAAGGCTGCGCTAGAAGCGCGATGTCTGTGATGAACGGTGTTTGGAAATAGTTGTATAATATGATTTTATTACTGGTTTTGAAGGTGATGAAGTTTTTGAAAATCTGGAGCGAAATGCAAGATAAAGGATATTTTTTCGTTGAATTTTCGTGTTATAGAAATTTTTAACGATTGCACTTTATATTTATATGCTGTTTGTTATTGTTTTATGTGCAACAAAACCATCCATGGAAGTTCAGAATTTAGAAAAACGCTATAATAATAATTTTCTTCGGATATCGAGTCTTGTTCGATTTTATAGTTTATGTGCTGGAAAGTCTCTGGCCCTAGACTAATGTAGATCTTAATAATTGTTATTTTGAGATTGGATTTCTTACGATTGCCAATGATCTGTAAAATGTCAACGCATCGCTGCATCATTCTACTTTCACGACGACGCGTGTGAACATAAATTACTCACACGGGAACGCATGACTGTTTTGAGCTTAATGAATTTAAGAGATTTACAAAATTCGTTATAAATTTTCACGTACAAAGAATCAAAATGATACGTCATCTTGAAGATTATGTGAGTAATAGTTTGTAAAATCACACGCATCATGTGCATCTCATGATTATTAAACATCTTATCTTAAAACATCGCGTCTGCGTGGTGGTGCCCTCTTAGAGGGGCACATCAGTGATTTAGTTCCTGGATTTCTTTTGAGATTCTTCTGAATGGGCCTTTTATCCTGATATTTAAGCTATTTAATTTAAAAAATCATCGATACTTTTAGTAAAAATTATGTTCCTCTCTTTGATCATAGAATTGTGAATATTCAAGTTACAAAGAATAGTCATTTAAGTATCTAAAAATTATCACAGAAAAAGCACTGACTTAAGCTTTGTTTCGTTAAAAAAATATTGATTTTTCACGAATTTATTTATAGTCTATTAAACATAAAGTTAGGAAATGATTGAGAATTTTCTTTCTTTGGAAGTTAATAGTCTATAATAACTTCCTAGCAAATCAATATTTTTTAACGTAACAAAACTTATATCAAATTTATATGCTAGACGAGAAAGACATGATTTTCATCAAAAACTCATTTTCAACATTTCCGAAAAATCCTGAGACACAGATCTCATTTTTTGTTATAAAAAAGTGCCTCCTAAAGTTTCAGCAAAATCCAGGACGTGTATCCTTATTAATTTCACAATATAAAAACGGTTATTTCAACTCTTTCTCTCTGCTGTTGCACGCATATTAACCATATATATTTATAACCCGGAATACTTGCACGCGTGCGCTCAGGCGAGAAATATATATCGCGCATTTCACCCGACGCACTTCGGCGCATTAAATTCGGAACGCTCGTTCTACATTATCCGAATGGGTTTGCTGCTCTAACTGCCATCGGGTTGAAATATGCGCGGTGAAAAATTGTGCGCTCGCGCGTGTAATAGCCGGCCGGCGTTTGCATGCGTCGTCGTCGTCGCTGCCAAACGATCTTTTCTTTACACGCGCGCTATAGCGAGGGAAAGAGCGAAACGATCCTGTCCCGTTGACGCGTATAGACTCTGCACGCGCGCGCATCTATATAGTGGTTAATTTTCGCGGGGGTAGGAGACAATGAGGCCAGACGGTTTGTCGTATAACTGCTGCTAGTTGGTATTATTTGTTGTGATTTGTCAAAAGATATTTTGGTTTAATTAAATTTTTAATTGTCAGTTATTCTAAAACAGCTATAATTTGTAACGATGTTTTTATGAGTGTTACAATTTTTATATATTCTGCACTTTTCTTTTATTTCTTAATTATTATAGTATTTGATAAGCATTTTGACCTAGAAATTTACGATGTTATAGTAATGAAAAGACCATATGGAATTAATTCAAAAAATGTCTGGAAGTAACTAATGTTGAAAGATTGATATCAGATGTTTAACAATTGATTTCGTCTTTAAAATTTAAAATTTTTCGTCTTGCAAATTCAAAGCCTCGCTCAAAAAGTCGAACCAAGTTCCATACTTAAACCCTTTTCCATTTTTCGAATCTATATATCATTTCCAAACTTTCCAAAGCGCATCTCTCGCCTACGCGTGTTTCGCCATCTCTTCGCTCTCTCTTTCTCTCTCTCTCTCTCTCTCTCTCTCTCTCTCTCTCTCTCTCTCTCTCTCTCTCTCTTCAACTCTTTCCCTCTCCCCAAAGTCTCTCGTTCACTCTCGACTCTCCGGGCTATACGATCCGTTCGCGCATACACGTGCTCTGGTCACACCTAAATTTGGTGTGGGGAGGTGCTAAAAATAATCCCCCGTCTTCTCTCTCTCTCTCTCTCTCTCTCTCTCTCTCTCTCTGCTTTCCCCGGTCCGCATCAACTAGCTGCTACTGCTCTCCGAGAAAGAGCTTCCGTCGACTCGTCTCCTGGTACCTCGTCGCCAACGGAACGCCGCCCGGTAAGTTTCTCTCTTTCACCCCCTCTCTCTCTCTCTCTCTCTCTCTCTCTCTCAGCAGCGCCCCGATGTATAATCGCGGACATTCCGCGAGACGTCATCCGCGCGCTTCCGCTTTCCTCTGCACGCGCTTACTGCACGCGGCGAGCGCCAGCTATATACTGTATCCCACGGAAGAGAGAGAGAGAGAGAAAGAAAGAGAGCGATATTACGCGTGCGCGCAGTATTGCGAGCTTGCGCGAGACAAGACGTGGTTGTTGTTTTTTGGAGTCCACCGCACGCAGCCGCCCGGTTTGGTTTTGTTGCTCACCTGCGACGACTCCGACGCTGCTGACCAGGCCGATCTTGTACCATAGTGCGCGATTTTATTGAGATTCGGTTCGTTGTAACAGTGTTGCCTTAGTAGTGATTCCTTTTGTTTGTTTATCGGGGGGTAAAGTGTTCGGGAGTTTTTCTGACGATTCGAACGATGTAGTGGTGTTGGTGCTTTGGTGGGATGATAATAAACGGATGTATTGTAGATCGCGAGTATTTTACGTTATCGTGTTGACGGTTCGGAGTGAGATCGTTGTGCGTATGGTTCAATCGTGCTTTCAAGCCAAAAGAATAGCAATCTGTTGTTGTCTGATTAAAGAAAGCATTATGCAATTTGCGGAACAGCAGCCAACGTTGATTGTATTTGAAGTTTACGTATAAAAACGTTTTAATGGTGAAAATTGTTTAATTTTTCGCTTGAAAGCTCGATCTTTATAGTTAATGCGCATGGAGATATTTAAAAAGGGATGACTAACAATTTTGTTTACGCTGGCAAATTATTTACAACTAACTAAAAATAGCTATCGTAACAGCGGAGCTTCTAGAACGCCGAAAAGCTAAGGTGTCCGCGCGACAGTAGCGTAAAAATAAGTGCTAGATCCAATAGAAGCATCAGGGGATCTCCTGACAAAAGAAAACACTCAAGTCTCGTTTGCGTTGTTAATTCTATTACGACTTTTTCCTCTTATACTACTTAATAAACGGGGATCAGAAATATCGATTTTTTCCACGCAGTATTTATAGACATCCTAAAAAGCTTCGCTCTCGCATTAGATGATTCACTTCCGAATAAAGTACTCGTGATTCAGCGCTAGCTTGACTCCTGTCCAATTATTCTTTTTTTTTGTTCCTCGAACCTCAACAAACAACTGTTCTTCCAAAACTTCAATTAAAATACCTCGTTAACACCACAATACGCTTTATCGCGCTCTTTAAAAAAACTTATTACTTATCCACGAATTTCACCATAAAGTCACGCAACAATTCGATATTTCATCCCAGTGGCGCGCGCGCATTCTTGGACGCGATCCGATCGCTCTCTCTCTCTCGCGCTGTCTACGACGTTTATTTTCGGATCGGGCCGATTCGCGTACCCGGAAGCCATACTACGACGCGCTTTCTTTTTCCTCTCCGAGTTATATTTATAGGGCCGACAGTTTTCTGGAAAATTGAGAAACTAAGATGATTGATTTTTCTTGGTTATAGGGTGGCACGGAACTGCAAGAACCGCAGAAGGTTGAAAAAGTCGGACAGACTTACCTGCCTTACTCCGTGTTTTGGGAGTACATCAACGGGCTCGGTACATCCAAGTTTGCGTAAGTCACGAATTGGGCGTTTTCTTTTTTTTTTAATTTAATTTTATAGTTGGCACAGTCGTTTATTAAATAGAATGGGATGTTGATTTTTCGGATGGATGGTAATGAAATTTACTTTATTTCGTGGTGAATACATTTCTTCTCTAACTTCCGCATAAATTTGTAGACACGAGATTGTTGTTAATAAATACGTATGTTTTGTCATCTTTATTTTTGATCGTTTGTAATTTACGCATATAAACTTAATGAATTTGAAATTTCTGCTGAATTAATTATTTATAATTTCAAACAAAGGATTGTTATTCTACGTATATCTCCGATGTTTTGGATTTTGCGCTAATCCTTATCATAAAACTTAATATTCATGCATTAAAAACACTTTCAACATCCTTTCCGCGTTACAAAATAATAAAACAAAATTTATAACAACGAAACCTAATATACGACTTTTTGTAATTCGCAGACCTGGCACATACAATCTATTCAAGCACAACTGCAACAGCTTCTCCAACGAGGTCAGCCACTTTTTGGTGGGCCAGGGCATACCCAAGTATATATTAGATCTACCTGAGGAAATCATACAAACGTAAGTGTCAACCATTCGTGTAACGTAAACGTGTGTGTGTGTGTGTGTGTGTGTGTGTGTGTGTGTGTGTGTGTGTATAATTAGCTGTAATTCTTTGAATTAACGACGTTTTTGTTTCCCCAGGCCGATCGGACAAACCCTTGTTCCATTAATAGAAAACCTAAGCAAGGGCGCCACTGCTGGTTTTACGGTAGGCCAGAGATTCGTCGAGGCAAGAATAAGTAGAGAGGATTCGCCTGAGTATCAGTCGCTTAACAGTGAAATCGAACAGGCGAGGTACATTTGTACAGTATTTCACATGATTATATCTATAATTATATTATCGTGGTTAACAATTTGCTGATACTAATAATGTATTGTAGGCTCAATTCCATAGCCCTAGAGGAGAAGAGAAACCATATAAACGAGAAGCTCGCGAAGAAGGAGCGAAAGAAGAAAAAGAAGGAAAAAAAGAAGAAAGATAAGAGCAGAGTCGAGAACGGGAGCGGGAGCAACAGTACAGGACCGAGCAACTGCACATCTGAAATGGCTGACGGCGAAAGTAAGCATATGTCCCCGAATGTTACTTACCAATTTTGTTTCTTTGTCACTAAACCGAAACCATGACGTTCATACAGGCGCAGTAGCAGAGATGCCGAGTCACGCATCGAACGGCGAGGCGCAGGGCGCGGAGATGTTGCCATCGGAGCGATTGCTTCAGATGGAAGCGGAAGAGAAGCGCGAGATCGAGGAGATGAAGCAAAAGCGTGACCCTCCAATCGTCTTCAGGGACGATGGACTGGACGCTGGTGCCGAGCTCGAGAAGTTGAGGGAGCTGTTGCAAGGCAAAGTCGATGACAACGAGATGATCAGCATCGACGAGCTACACCAGTATCTCCTGGAAAACGAGGGTTCCTGGGCGCTCGGTGACAACTTCCTCAACTTTGTCGGTTAGTGTTGAATGTTATCGGAAAATAAGTAAATTTGAAGGATTTTGTCGGTAACGATTGTGGAACACGTTTGAAAAGAATTCTGTATACGATTCTCGAGATAACGGGTAATTTACGGGGCCCAATTTCTTTGGCAAACCATAGCGCACAAGTCATTGGGACGGTAAATTTTTCGTAATATTTGTTTATTTGATAATGACGAGACAACTTGGATTTCAGGCAGAATATTTTGCGACAAATCCCTCGATAGTGCCGCTCGAGTATGTTTGCTCAACATCTTGAGCATTGCCGCGCTAAAGGATGACGTTATATTATTGCTTCACCAAGACCGACGGGAGCACACTGTCATGAATTTCGCGTACGACATTGATCGTCATCCCGTGGAGGAGCAGTTGCCCTTGGCGCAATTCGTAAGTATTTAGAAAAAAATGCATATCAGTTTTCACCAACTTCATTAAAATGTTATAAATAAAAAATAAACGAAATAGATAAGTATTAATTGTTTCCTGCTGAGCCTGATCTTGATATTGTGTACTCTACTTCAAAGTTTTTAAGAAGCAATTAATGAGCATTTTTAATTCATTTATTTTTTCGTCATTGAAACGCTCTTCCTGAAATAAAAGCCTTTTATTCTTTGATAAAGAAGAAAAATCGCAATCGTTGTAAAACCTAACGAATAAATTCCCATAGATCGCAAACCTGTTCGAGAACGTCAGCAGCTCGGAGTGGCTGATGTACATTAGCGAGTGGCAACATCAGAACCAAAATGTTAGCAACATTCGGGTAACGACGAAGGTAGCCGTGCACTCGCTACTCGCGGACAATCCGGACCTCGCAGCCCGAGGTGCCGCCATAATCCACAACCTTGCGACCAAGGAGGTAAAAACAGTGGTCTGTATCCTGCTTGTCTCTATACTGCGTCTTTCTCTCTTTAGCAACTAAGCTGCAGTGTCTAACCGATCGACCGCCCCGTTACGTACGTTCTCTCGTCAACTGAGGAAGTAAACGTATATACGGTATTTAGCTGAGTAACTGTGTGCAATATAGTTACTTGCAAGATTTATGTATATCGTAAATTTCCTGGCATGATTTATATTTACTAAAGGTGCTGAACAAATATACTTGGATTGAAATACGAAGAACGCTTATTCAATTGTGAAAGAAAAATCTTTGAAAAAGTGACTATATTGCATTTAGACATTATTTGCTTATGCAAACTAAAAATATATATTGCGGTGTCTAGGTAACAACAATTTCTATTACTTGAATTATTTTCAAATATACGTGAAAAATTATTTATCCTAAAATTACAATTGAAATACTTTCAATTATTATGTAAATTTATAAGAATGTATTATATGTCTTCAACCTAGGCTTTTGGATGTATTATTGAGATCTTAATCATTTTTTCGCTGGCACCTATATATATTGCCCGTCAATATGAAGAGTTGCCATGAAAACCTGAAACAACAGATAACATTCTTCTAACGCGCTTACAAAATATTCATGTGAACTGACAATTTACGAATATTATTAAGATTAGATAAGCCGCGTTAGCACCTAAATAGAAATGCTGCCATCATTGACTAATGTATATACTCACCTCCTAACAGAAGCTCAGCTCTTTCTCTATCTCTTTCACTCACTATGCTCTATCGTGAAAGCTTACGTACCACGCTGCGCCTGTGTACATATAATAACTGCGCTGTTTCATCATTACCACTGTTCGGTGTTATTAATCTTTCCAAATTTATCAAAATACATCGAGAAATTTAAGTTTTCTTGGTCATTTCATTTAAATTTACTTATTGTTATTAATATTAAAACTAAGTTTGGCGATAGACCAGATAATAAATAAAATTTATTTCCAATTTTGACGAAATGTTTTATAAATAAAAATAAGTCATTCGACATTTTTTATATCTTTATTCATTCAGAGACGATAACTGGTAACGTTCTGTAAATTTCCCATAGAATTGATACTTTTACTATTCATGGTAAAGCTACAAAATTACACTAATTATATTGTATATCAAGTAAAAAATTTTAATTAGTGAGAACTTGGCACGTATTCTGACCTTATTTACATAAAGACCAATAAAATTTAATCTCTGATTTCATTTGTCTCGGTACTTTTTAACGATTCGATGAATGTTGACCAATTGATCCGATAATTGTACGAGCGGATACTTCTCTAGGAGATTTTTCCGGTTTATTTTTCCAGAAAATGCACAAAAACAAAAGACTCCGGCAGCTTTTACCAAAAGGCAGCATTTCCAAGGTACTATCGTTCTCTTCCTTCAGTAGTAGGGTAGATGTCCCAATCCAACGTGTAGGAAAATTTAGCGAGCTTTAGACAAAGTATTCAAGTCATGAATTTTCGACAATTATGCTAATGCAATAATCATTTTTACATTTTTATGCAAGGCCAGAAATACTTCAACGATTTGCGCTGCACAGTTCATCGAATGTAAAATCAACTTTATTATTATACAGCTTTGATAACAATAAAAGTTTGCAATGCAATTGTTTGATATCAATAGCTCGATTAAATTCTTCAACAATCCAAAATTATTGTTATCCTTAGAGTTTCACCAAAATAGAAATAATTCCCATATATGCCTTACTAACCGTGATTGGGACATCTGCTCAGCATTAAAAACATCCATAAACATCGTCTCACGCGAGTGTAAACTTATTCCCTCCCTCTCACCGCGCTTCATCATTCAAAGATCAAGAGCAGCAGCGCTTAAACCTGTCAAGGCCAAACGCGCCGAAAAACATCTCTCTACGTATTTGCAATAAAAAGCCCGAGGAACCGTATAGCATGTTAAAAATCCCCCCGATTATAGAGTAAACATTACATAAAGGTGGTGCGCGATCGCAGAGCAAAGAGACTTATTGTCATATCGACGCACGTCTTCTTGACAACGATGTTTGTCTTACTTTTCGCAGGTCTTCGACGATGTGGCTGTCGAGCTGACGATGGCGCTGCTCCAGTATTTCAATGGCACTCCAGAAGAGGAGCAGCTCTATGCCTGCATGAAGTCCCTGTCGCGTTTCACGCAGATCAGCGGCCAGGAGGTGCCGCAGCTCATACAGATGATCGGACCCGAGCCCGCCAAGTTCCGCGGCTGCTCGCCCAGGATTGACGAGCTCATCGACCAGATCAACAACAAGCTTCGTCTTCATTAAGGCTGCCGTCTTTTTTTTAGAATCCGACGTATATATACTTTGTTTTCTGATACTGATTTTCTTTTTTTAATTTACGGATGAATTTTTTTATTTCTCTTCCATGGAAATTGAGTCCGCAAGGGAGGGCCAGTACTGAATTCGGTGTTTTATATAAGTCGTTCATATAGGTTTTATCGGTACTGAATAAGAGGTGTTCATTATGATTATTTTTTTTTTTAATGTAAGAGAATTCGCCATTATTCATTTATCATCGAATTGTTTTTACATAATTTTCTAGCTTCACAAATTATATAACGTTTTGTATGAAATTGGTTCTTTTTTTTTAATTTTATGATTTTTCAAAAATTCTATTCTTTTGCTGACATCTTTGGAATTTAATTCATTAAATGAAAATTAATTTCAAATAGATGATAGCACAATTTGTACAGGATTAATTATTCAATCATACTGAAGCTACTAATTGCGAATATACTTGAAAATAAAAAATGTAGATAGCTATACTAAGCTCAAACTTTGCTTCTGATTAATCAGGACTTTCAGAAGTAAAAATAGCATATCGCAGCTAATTTTTAATTTAAAAAATGTTATGTAAGAAATTACGGGATCGAATCAACTGGTTCGACTTAAAAATAGTCACTCACGAATTAGGCGAGTATTTTAAAAGTCATTATTCCCGTATAAATTTTAATAAAAGGTATACATTAGAATGCTTCAGCACGTAATTACAATAGGTTGTACAGCACATTTGCGTTTAAAACACGCGATTTGTCCACTTAATTAGTAATATATATTTTTACTTATAAAATGAATAAAACAGTTGAAAAATATACTTTGCATTATTATTTTCGTGATCAATTTAATCCGATTACTGGCCCATATGAAAACTTTTGATGGATCAAAAAATAGCGGAAATACGCAGCTACGACAAAGACAGCCATATACGATGTTATTAATTAATTGTTACATTTAATTATTACGATTTATTAGACATATAATTATTATTTATTAATGCTAGAAAATCCTTTTACCATCGATTTTTTACTTACCGTTTCTTTTATTTCTGTCCGGTATTTATACATATATATTATACATTATATAGACTTCGCTTGCCTCCCGCGTGCAAATATTATATGAGATCTCATATGAGATCGGTATACGAATTTCAAACATATGAGATCTACATGAGATCTCATGTGCA
>JAYJLV010001462.1:0-10527 GCA_036873485.1 Torymus texanus | reverse complement strand
GTGTGTGTGTGTGTGTGTGTGTGTGTGTGTGTGTGTGTGTGTGTGTGTGTGTGTGTGTGTGGGTGTGTGTGTGTGTGGGTGTGTGTGTGTGTGTGTGTGTGTGTGTGTGTGGAACTATAACTTTACAGAGTGAATACATTGAATGAAAAGATGAAAACACATGTTCTGAGGGATTTATATGCACTTTGATCACGAATCTGTTATCAAAGACAACTGCATTAGCCCTACAATGTCGAAAAAGTTATATTTATAAAAAATGGACGGTTATTTGAAAAAAAAAATTAATCCTACATAATAATAATAATAAAAAAAACTCCTGCAAAATGGCATTTAACCTATTGATTACTAAAAATGAGCAATGTTACAGCCATGAGGGAATCGGTGGATCGTAGAAAATTACTTGAGGAGTCCAAAACGTATATTTTTTAAATTTTTTGAGCCTTATTGTGTTAAAGCAAGAATTTTCATCACTTTTGAGTCGATCGGCATCACTGTGCGGCGCACGCACTATAGTACCTAGTTATGGGCGGCAGTGACGTCACTCACTATTCACCTGTCACAGCTATCACACACCAACTACCACTCTACTAATACTTCTTCGCTACGTCCACAGACAGACACGGTCGTAGCTAACTCTCCGTGACGTCCCTCTTCTCGCGGCGCGGCTGCTTCATCTGCTCCTTCGTCTGCCTCATTCGAACGCCGCGGCGCGCGCTATGAATCACGATACGCGTAATCGAACGCTATTCGAATATCGCGACGCAGTATCTACGATTCTCGCGGCTTATCTCTGCGCCTGTTACAATGTATATATGTATACGCACACGGCGCGCATCGCGGCTTAGCCCTTTTTACGCTGTATATATATATATATATACCCACACACACATACACACACACAAAACTAACAGCAGTCAAACCGCGACACGAGGGCTACGGGGACTCAGCTGTGTGCCCACTATCGTACGCAACACGCGTTATTACCATGACAACGCCTTCGTGCGCTCTCTCTCTCTCCTCGTGAAGCAGAGCGCAGTACCGCCGCCCTTCGGGCGTTGTGAGCACTAAACTTTGATAGGATTTGACATTAAGTAGAGGCATAAAAACTTCCCCCTAGATTCCCCCTAGAAATTCCCTGAGGCTGAAGGAAAAAAATTATTTTGATTTCACGTAGACGAAAACTATGACCCTTGATTAATCGAATACGAAAGCATCTTTCACCACGAAAATTTTTGTAGATATAATGTATGTGAAAAATGCTTTCAAATGAATACCTCATATGTCGTATTTACTAGTGCAATTATATAATACGAGAAATATGCGAAAACGAATAAGGTAAAAACCCAATATCAAAGTATGTAAGGGAGCGTCATCGCCCTGCTCTCTCGACGTCACTTCGTTCCTTATACTCGCCAAGCCGGGCGCTACCGCGCCCTTCGATCTCGCTTATAAGAAGTTTTAATGTTTTTGATACACTTTCGTTGTTCGACCGCTCACGAGTCACTTTAAGCGAGCGTTCCTTCCCGAAAAAAAATCGTAGAAAATTATCAAAAAGATAAATTTAAAGGTTTTTCCGAGTACTTTCGAAATCTTTGCAGGAAAATTATTTTTTGATTTTTCCTTAAAAAATGACTAGTAATAAAGCAATTTAAAAAAAATCTAAATTTTTTAATTTTTCAAATAAATTCCAAAAAGATAAAAATTAAAGCTCTTGGAAAGACCTTTAAAATGTGATGTCGCAAAATTTTCTGCGATCACTCCTTGCCGAGATATTACACTTTTTATCTAGCTGTAAAATTACTTCACCGTTCCTAAATTTTTGAGCGGTACTGTATATAGTATTTATAAAATTTATCGAACATCTTTAGATGTTTCTACAATAGTGCCAACTTAAATTTTCTCGTAAAAAAATACTTGTGAGATAGCACTTTTTTGAAATCTCGGCGACATAGCACCTTTTCCAACGCTTCAACGGGATAGCACCTTTCCCAGCGCTTGGGTGAGATATCTCCTTTTTCAGCGCTTCGGCGAGATAGCACCTTTTTTAGTGCTGTGGTGACATAGTACCTTATTTCCCTCAGCCGATGATGTACGAAAGGATTATTACCTGTATTATTGTGAACGAATGCAAGCGATATCACGTGGATTCCTATCTTTTTTTAAATGGATTTACTTAACTCCAGGATTTTTAAGTGGATACTAGCTATATTTACCTAGAATTTTTGCATGGGAATCTAGCCATGATTAACCTTCTTAGGGCGGGAATTTTTACGTTGAAATTGGACTTTTTTTACTCGATATTTATACATAAAATCAAAGAATTTGTCACGTCAATTGCCTGACAAAATTGGTGATCGAAATATCGACCAGTCCCGTTCTGAAAAGGATGAGAGTATTTTCACGTATGCCGAACGATTATTGCCTGGATTTTCATTAATCTTGGAATGACTTTTACGCGGAGATCAACCGGTTTATAAATGGATTCATTCGTATTCCTGGATTTTTACGTGAACGTCCAACTACTTTCAAGTAGAATTTTTACATTGGAATCTAGTTATGATTAAGTGGAATATTAAGTGGATTTCTAGAGGGATTTTTACCTGGATTTTTATCGATCCTGAAGCAGGTTTGTTGCGTTGTACATTTCTGAGTCGAATTTGATTCCTCCTATTCAATTTATTATACCAATTACATACCCCTTATTCAAAAGAAAGAAAATATATTTTCGATAAATCTAATTCGACTTGGGATTTGTAGCGTAGCCAGCGTCGAAAAATGCAAAGGCCAAAAGTTACTACTGCAATAAGGTAACCGGAGACGCATCCGGTGGTGCGATACACGAACTTCGCTTACCGCTGTAGGAAATTCTCACGTGTCTACCACGCAGCAGCGTGTTGAGCGAAGCACGAGCCAAGACGATGGCTGCGAGGGCAGCGTATCCCAGCTCGGCTACGTATGCCTGCTGTACCGGCGCCCGCAGGTAGGGTAAGAGCGAGAAAGAGGGAAGGAGAGGCAGGCGTGCCTCTACGCATTGCGCGTCGCTTAAGATGGGCAGTACGTAAAGAATATCGAAAAGAGAATAAGCAGTAAGAGCTCTCGAGAAATATACGCTATAAATATCCATAGATAGTTATATTCGATACAAAGGGAAGTTAAATAAGGAAGAAGTGTTTTGTGCGAAAGCGTAATTAGAAAAAATAGAGAAAACTAAAATTCACCTATTGTTCAAACATTTTTCTTTCTTTGCATAATTTGTGAAATTTAAATACTGATAAAACCGTAATTATAAGTATAAAGTTTGCAAATATTTTTATACGCTTAAATTAAATTATTTTCGTAATTTAAAGTAATATTACACGAAGGTTTTTATACGTGCTTTTGGGCGTACATGTATGTATATTCATTGAGCATATAAGTGTGCCTTCGTATTAACGAGTATGGGCAAAAGTAAATGTACACACTAGTATCGGAACGAATGAATGGTTATAAAATAAATGTATAGTATGTATCTTTGCTAGTATGTTCTTTGTATTTTATTCTTGTTAATGCGCCACTTCATAAAGGTATGTTAGAGTAAATAAGTAAAAGAAGAAGAAATATACGTTACCACAAAAGCAGAAAATAAGTCAAACGGATAAGAATGAAAATTAATAAAATAATCAATTATTAACAAAAAATTTATAAAAGCAAAAGAAACTTTCGGAAGTAAATAAAATATAAAATTAAAATAATTTTAAAGTAATTCGGAAAACAATCATTGAAAATTCAAATATTTGGTATATTATTGATCTATCTGTAACTTGTTTTTTCAGGAAATATCAAAATAGATTGTCTCTCAACATTTTCGCGTATGACATAGGTGAGTGTGACATCAACAGAACTGTCGTTATACGAATAACCATATATTTTAGTAACCACATACTTTCGTAACCACATACTATATCTAAGTAAGAAAAAAAACCAACCACGTTTTCAGCTGATTATCAAGCGATAAGAGCAAATTCCTATTTTTATCGCTTTCGGTTCGTATCCTCATAACATAAGCCGATCCCAGTTCTAAAGGGTAGTTTAAATCAACGTTAAACTAACCCTCTTTAAGTCTGCCCCGGTAATAGTAATATAGTCTGTAACAATAATTTGACTTGATTACATGCATTAATACATTGTAAGAACGACCGCGTTGTGATTTTTAATTGGGCATTAATCAAGGGCGGTACAATTTGCCATTTGGAATCAACCCGAGTATAATTTTTGTAGAACAAAGAACCCCTCCCGTCTCTTTTCTTATGTTAGGTTATCATGCGTATGACGTGTATAGGCTCGCCAGATTAAGGAGAATATGCACAAGAGGTCTCCCTGAAAGTACTGGGACGCCAGAAGCCCAGAGAATGAGGTCCCAATAAATGTCGTGTCGGTGACACGAGTTACATGTTCGCTGGTATAAGCAAACGTAACAGGATTTTATCTAGATTTCACTCGAATTATTAAGTGGATATGCAGCTATATTCATGTAGAATGTTTGCATAGGAATTTTGCTGGATTTTCACATATTTCAAACGATTTTTACTGGATTTTCATTAATCCTGAAGCGACTTTTACGTGGATCCCAATCTATTTTAAATGGATACTCCAGAATTTTTAAATAGGTATCTAGTTATATTTACATAGAATTTTTTGCATGGGAAATTCAGTTGGATCTAAGTGGATTCGACATAGATTTCAATAGATTTCCTAACTAGATTCCTACTTCAATCCATGTCGCCATCCAGTTTATATTTAAATAGATTTTAAATGAATTCCTACCTACTTGTGACTAGCTTAAGGCCATGTGATACTCAAGTGAAAATCCCTACGTTACCAACTCGTCGGTAACATACTATATATTGAATAATAATTGACGTAACAATAATTTTTATAACAAAAACGTTCTGGTACACCCTCGAATATTCTTTGAAGATGATTATGTCAAAGTTTCAGAAACAAAATAACAACTGTTATCAAGTTATTTGGTTTTTAGTCACATTTTTTATCTAAAACCTAAATGTAAGCTAGAATATACATCGGATGTGCCTACGATATGCTCGTCGTAGCATTTCGGAGGGCATACCAGAGCCCTTTCTTAAAAATCGCCAGAAAGTATAATTTTATTTTTTTCCATATATTAACTTTCAACAAAAAGTTGCGAGGTTGACAATACTGCTCATCTTCTATACCAATATCGTGAAATGGTTGTGCATCGTGGAAAGAAAGTCGTACTAACCTTTTCTGACCCCACATATGTGTAACGTTGCAATGCTTTCGGGAATAGTAACTAGATGGCGCTATGAGTAATCTTTTGTAGAATGCAATTGAAGTTCATATTATAAAATAACAATTAAAGTAAACTCGAATTTTTAAACTTTGATTCATGCAAATCATGTTACGCCTGATAAAAAAAGGCAACATAATTATTTATATTACGATTTAAATTGCGTTTTATATCATACATTTTCTCTAAAACCGAAATTGTCCGAAGCACTTTTAAAATTTCATTATGTTCTAGCCTAATATAAAATCGAAAAAATATTGTATTTTGTTGATTTCTTACGTACTCATAAGGTTTTCTCATTTTTGTTGTATTTTTAATATTCTTACACCTACTTGTATAATATTACTTCCAACAAAATATTTTATTAAGCACTAAATGAATAATTATTTATTACATTTTATTTGTGTGTACATTTAGCGATCATTGTTCTTATTTCGTTCAGTAAAAAATATGCAGATTGCAAAAGATTTGCTATTACAATGTCTCTCGTTATGTATTTATTATCTCCGAATGTTATAATTTTCATATTTATCTATTGTTTAGTCGTAAAGAATATTTTATGCTTCAGGTATATGAAATTAACCGAGGCGCAATATTAGAAGAACAGGAAGTCTACGGGAGCGGGGCTGGCATTCGGCGGGCCGATGCTAATATTGCTATACTAGGTCAACAATCAGGTTTTACCAAGTACCCATGCTATTTATGCATGTTTGGCAGTCGAGATAGAGCAAAATACTATAATGTAAAAGTATGGCCTGCGAGGCCATCACTCACTCCAGGTTCCAGCAGTGTCATCAAGCGTCCTCTTGTGGATCCTAGCAAAATTCTTTACCTCCTCTACATATCAAATTACTACTGATGAAACAATTTGTTATAGCTTTCGATAAAGAAGGGCGCTGCTTCAAATGCTTAGAAAGGATCTTTAAGAATATAACTCTGGTTAAATGGAAGGAAGGTATCTTTGATGGACGTCAAATTCGCAAAATGTTCAGGGACGAAGAATTTGTGAAAAGTATGAATGATACCGAGAAGGCAGCCTGTTAGAGCTTCAAAGATGTTGCAACAAAATTTCTTGGTAATAATAAAGATGAGAACTATAAGAGCATTGTATAAACTATGGTAGAACACTTCAAAAGTTTAGGTTGCTTAGTGAATTTGAAACTCCACTTTCCCGGTTCGCACATTGATGAATTTCCACCAAACCTTGGGGACTTCAATGAAGAGCAAGGTGAAAGATTTCATCAGGACATGAAGGAATTTGAACGTAGGTGACATGGAAAATGGAGCGTGAACATGGTGGCGGACTATTGCTGGATGCTAAAAAGAGATGTTCAATGTAATATAAAAAAGCGGTGTAGAAATGCTTTGCATAGGTCGTTCGATGACAAACGTATGCGCAAGTGTAAGCCAATTTAGTTCTTGTGCATGAGAGTTTTGAGCAGTTTTTTGAGATTATCTCCGAAACCCGTCGGTCAAACGTCTTTTTCTATGGCAAATTAGGATTCAGCAGGCCAAAGTACATAAAAACAAAATGTTTTTGTTCTTCTCAAGTTCTTATCACAGAAACACGGTTTTTCGACAGTTTTTTTGAGGTTATCTTCAAAATTTAAGGCCGAACCCCTATTTTTAATGACGAATTCGGATTCAGCGGAAAAAATACATAAGAAACAAATAGTCTCCATCCCAGAACCCAACACTTCTTTTTGTGGGCCTGTGAATTATCATCTGATAGATCAATACCTTTATGTGTAGCACTATCTATACTATAATAAGTCATTTCATCACTATCGGTTAATGTTAATATTTTAACTGATTAACTGGTTTAGTGGTATATATTTTGGCCGGGCTAAGGAGTTCAATAAAAAACAAGGCAAGCCTTGTACTTGGAACCCTCGATAAGAGTCGCTAGAGCCGATGAACAACACGGCTTATATGTCCCGGAGTCCTCCAATGTATTACGTGAACACGCCGCCTAGTGAATCCAGCTAGATTTCCTTGTGGAAAGTCCATCTGGATCGGAGTGGATTCGGAATGGATTCCAGTAGATTTCCTAGTTGGATATCTACTCATGTCCACTATATTTAAGCGGATTTTTACGTGGAATCGCACCTATTATTTTATAAATTTCTATATCTACAAAGGGATTATTACCTGGATTTGTGTAAAAAAATGTAGGAGATATCTCGTGCATCGCTACCTATTTTTAAATGGATTTAAAGGAGTTTCTAGTGGACATCCAACTATATTCACCTAGAGTTATCGCATAAGAATCTAGCCGTGCTTAGGGGTGATATTAAGTAGAATAACATGTATTTCAAATTAATTATTACATTGATTTTCATTCATCCTGAAGCGAGTTCCCTGAATCTAGTCGTGAGTAAGTGGAATATTAGGTAGATTTCCAATAATCTGAATGGATTTTTTCCTGAATTATCATCGATCCTGAAGCGGGTTATACGTGGATTTCACTCGAATTATTAAGTGGATATCCAGCTATATTCATGCAGAATTATGGGAATGTAGCCGTTATTAAGAGGGATATTAAATGGATTTCCATATATCTTAAACAAGTTTTACCTGAATCTTTATTAATTCTGAATCCGATTTTCCGGGGATTACAACCTATTTCCAAATAGATTCGCCGGAATTTTTAAATGAGTATCTATAGTTATATTTACGTAGAACTTTTTGATGGGAATCCAGCTGCGATTAAGCCGAATATGAAGTGGAATTGCGTATCTGAAATGATTTTAATCTGGATTTTCATGCACAGAATTTTACGTACATTTCAACCTATTTTTAAAGAAATTTACCTAAATTTCTAGTTTTTTAAGTGAATATCCAGCTATATTAACGTAAATTGTAAGTGGATTGAAGGGATTTATACTTGAATTTTCATTAATCCTGAACGGGTTTTATGCAGATTTCGAACGATCTTAAAATGGGTTCTCCGGTATTTTTAAGTGGCTATCTCGTACTAATGTAGAACTTTTCATGGAAATCTAGACGCGATTGAGTTAAATATTAACTTTATTTGCGTATGTCCTGACGGATTTTTATCTTGATTTTCGTCATATTCTGCAGGGCTCCTACTTATTTTTAAATCTAGCTAAAGTAAACTAAGATTAAATAGAATTCTAAGTCGATTTTCTGGTAAATTAGGAAGTTTATCGTGTCAATTTCTATTAGTTTCTATTGATATATGAAACTTCAGGTAAATATTATGCATACGCAAAGAATAAATCATGCTAGCTAATTAGATTTACATTGAGAAAAAGTTAATATTATCCGCAAAGGATTTTACGCATTTGTAAACTTCATCATAATATAAAACTATTGGAAGCTTGTTATAGACCTATGGAATCTACAAATTCTGAAATGCACTGATATAAATAGCTAAATTAATATTATTTTCCTTGTGCATTAAGTTTCAACAATTATTTTTAAAACATAATCTGGCAAGGTAAACTGACCTAATATATAAGGAAATCCACTTAAATTCTACTTAATCCAGACAAATCTTCTGTATTTTTTTACACAAATCCAGGTAATAATCCCTTTATCCATATAAAAATTTATAAAAAAATAGGTAAAAATCCGCTTAAATATAGCGGATATGAGTAGACATCCAACTAGTAGGAAATCTACTGAAATCCATTACCTAGCTTGATATTTTTGACTGGGATACTTGCGTTCGCCACCACTAGGTGATGTGTGCGCGTAACTCCCGTGAACATATTGGAGGGCTCCGAAATATATAAGACGTGTTATTTATCGGCTCCAGAGAGTCTATTCGAATGGTTCCAAATACAAGGCTAGTCTTGTTTTTCGTTAAACTCCTAAGCCCGGTCAAAAATATACCCCACTAGACCTTGATGAAAATCTACGTATAAATCCAAGTAATAACCCAAAATTTACACATAATACTACTTAATTTTAGGTTGATATCTTGTTAAAAATCTAGGTAATGGGCAAAATCCACTTAATAATGTGTAGGAATTCAAAAAAATATCCCAATATATCTTCATGAAAATCTTCGTAAAAATCCACGTAATCACAAAAAATCGCCCGGTTGTCCTACATAATTGTAGGTGAATATTCAGTTAATAATCAAGGTAATGAGCAAAAATCCATTTAGTAACATGCGTAGAAATTCAAGCGAAGTCCCTACTGTGTTATGATAAAAATCTACATAATCATCCATATTAAAGAAAGGAATCTACTCGTAACACCAGATCAATCCACATGGATATCTACGAGTAAGGTAGCATGTCACGAAAATTCAAGTAAAAATCCCTTTAAATACATGGAAATCCACTTAATATCCGACTTAATCAAGGTTGGATTTCCATGCAAAAAAATTTACGTAAATATAACTAGACCCCTACTTAAAAATTCCGGTGAATCCATTTAAAAATAGGTTGAAATCCACGTAAAAGTCGCTTTTGGATTAATAAAAATCCAGGTAATAATCGTTCAGGATACGCGAAAATCCACGTAATATACTCCTTAATCACGGCTAGATTCCCATGCAAAAATTCTAGGTAAATATAGCTGGATATGCACTTAACAATCCTGGAGTTGGGGTAAATCCATTTAAAAATAGGTAGAAATCCATCTGATATCTCCTACATTTGTTCCCATCAATGAGGTAATAATCCTTTCATATATATGATAATCTACAGAAAAATAGCTAGGAATCCACATAAAAGTTCACTTAAATATAGCGGAAACCCTCGTACGTATCTGAGTATATATCCAGCTAGGAAATCTACTGGAATCGATTCAGAATCCACTCCGATCCAGATGGATTTTCCACGTGGTAATCCAGCTAGATTTCCTAGCTGGATATTTTTGCCATATATTTACGCCATATTTGAAACTACCCTAAATTTTTTAGATTTTTTAAACAAATATTTTGGGAGCGAAAAATTATCAAAGTAGCACATTTCATGAAATTTCATGAACTTTCAATACACATTTTACTCATTATAGATGCATTTAAAAAAAAAAACTTCAAAGGACTTTTCTTTCCACAAAAAATCTATATTTACTGAAAATATGGGTTTCATAGATCCAGCCATATTTTATCATTATGATAAGACCATTTAAATGGTACAAATTGAGTTTTCTTTTGGTGCACTCATTGACCCAGCTCCACAAAAAATCTAGGCGTACAGCTACAGTATGTAGAAATGTCACCCAACTTGTTTTGGAGT
>JAYJLV010001451.1:0-10527 GCA_036873485.1 Torymus texanus | reverse complement strand
TCCCTTGTGCCACTGCCAACTGCCGAACAGCAGGGTATCTTTGGCGTAGAACCCTTGCTAGTGTGCAGACTAGGTATTTAACGGTAATTCAACCCACCCCGTTACAATAGTTATTCTATAAAAATATATATATGACCGATTTCACGTCGAATGTGACAGGTCAAAATTTTAAAATGGCTGAAAATTTGTTTACTATTTCCCAATTAACCCCACAACATAAATTTAAAATTTTAGACCAAAATATGCAACTGTTCAAGAGATACATTTTTTAAATTTTAAATATTTTAAACTTTTTGAAAATTCTTACATCTTTATAATTTTTTTGTGATACAATATTCAAATTGTGAAAAATGTACATGCCACGAGGTCCATTTCATCCAGATAAGCCTAAAGGTTTGATAAATTATTATCTTTAATATAGCACCATGCTGAAAATAAAATGAGATAACTTAAAAAAGTTATGTCAATTAAAGCTGTAAAAGCAATGTTAAAGCACTATTTTCATAATAAAAATCATTAATAAAATGATGTCACTTCATAGTTCGCCAAAGATGTTAAATAGATTATTGAAGAGGCGATAGTTACAAAATAATATATATGAAAGTAAAAAGCAATCTGTGAAAAAGTGCCAACAATTCAAAACCGGTTTCATAAGTTAATAAATAAATTAAAAAAATAATTTTTTACGAAAAAATATTCACGCCAACTTTTATCTTTTCCACCCATTATCGCTCCGCTAATCCTATTGTAATTGATTGACGTGCGAAAGAACGTGGAAACGAATCGCATAAGTAAATAAACAGAAAAATTAAGATATGACATTTTGAAGACATACAGAGTGTTATATAGATACACCGTATTTCTTTATGAGATCTATGGTTTTTTCATACGAATTTTTTAAGCAATTCTGATGATGAATATCGTTAAACGTATTGGCATAAAAATAAATATTCATCATTTTTTAAAATAGGCGTTTCTAAAAGTTCTTCTCTACGTCTATAATGTTAATTTTATCAAAAGCAATGAAATATCCTTTTTCTTCTACCTCTGTCGCTACAAATTCTCTGACAAATCTGCTCAAGTGACAGATGTAGAAGAAACAGGACATTACATTTATTTTGATAAAATTAGCATTTTAGAAGTAGAGAAAAATTTTTAGAAACGCTCATTTTCAGAAATGGTGGATATTTATTTTTATAATAACATGCTTCACTGCATTCACGATTTGAATTTAAAAAATTTGTATGTAAAACCATAGATCTTGTAAAGAAATACTGTGTAACTACATGGGACTTCGTATGTTTTCAAATTCTCACATGTTAATATTTATGTTGGTTTACTTATGAGATTCGCTTCCATGTTATTCCACATGTCAATTAATTACAATAGGATTAGCATAAAGGGAGAGAAGTTTAGAAGTTGAAGGGGTGAGAATTTTTTCGTTGAAAATTATTTTCTTTATTTATTTATTGACTTGGGAAACCTGTTTAAAACTGTTATGAATTCTTCACAGATTGGCTTTTAATTTTTCTTTTCGAAAAATGATGTACCCTTAGGTCACAAGTGGAAGTCTGTCTAAATTCGAGGCTGCTGTTTGTTCCAAGCTCCGATGCAAGTGACCTACCCAATTACATGAGCTCACTATTTAATTCGGTCAATCCTAGTGACTCCTTTCGAGCCTTACGGTGTGAAGGACAACTACCTAATCCCGTTAAACCGCTGGGTACTTATTATCAAGATGAAGAATCAGTTTTGGCACAGCTGGAGACACGATTACCTACACACGCTTCAGCAGTGATCTAAATAGCGTGAACATCAACATATCTGTACGCAAAAATATCGTGCCTACGTGGTGGCCCCTTGGCAAAATTACAGCAATATCTCCAGGCATTGACGGATCAGTTCGTGTTTTAGAAATTCATACAGCCAACTCTGTCATCAAGAGACCTACTGTAATGGTCTACCGGCTGCCTGTACTCAACGAGAGCTGCCTAGAGATAGAATATTAAGACAATTTCAAGTAAAATTCAATATTATTGTAATGTAATCAAATACATCATTTCTTTATAATTATTGTAGCATAACTAATTATATCATTCCTTTATAATGTAGCCCATTGTAAAACTGTATTTAGTTTTGTTCTTTAATAATAACTAAGTGAAAAAAAAAATTGTTCGTCTTTATTGTATTCGTTATATAGTATTTATATATTATATACAACTTATTCCTAATTACTACTTAATTGACACTCCCGATGAATATTATGGCTGAAAGCAGGCATCACTGGAGGTGGGGTAAATTCTTAGGATGAGTTCGAATTTCTTACTACGGTGCTGATGTTGAAAATCCTGTGTGCTATGGCACCTCCCATTATGATTTAGGTAGCGATGACGGACAGATCCCGGCGGTTGATGGTGTCTAACCTGAGGAGGTTATTGGTGGACTTCTTGCACCAAACCTCCCTGCAGGATAGGATCACCAGGAGATGTAGAATATTAATAGAATATTGGATGTCGGGGTTGCCGGCGTACTTCTCCACTTTGAGAGTCCAAGCTCGCTCGAGGTCGGATTGTTCGCTGGCAACTTGGGCGTCTATTACTACACCTAGAGTCTCCATGATGGCGACGATGTCGGGCTTATGCAGTCCTTCGCTGGTATTTATGTGCGGCTCGGTGTACAACGTGAAACCCTGGCCAACGGTAAAGAAGGGACCCCCTAAACCCCAACAACGATAAAGAAGGGGCTGACTCTTGAAGGTGGCTTATTTATCGTTGGTGTTTAAAACCATGCTCACGATTGAAAAATCCGGGAATAGAAAATTCAAGCTCCCAGAAGCCTCCATAATCGGGAAAAATTCAGAAAAACTTCGATTATATGGATTGGGGGTTCGAACTGACGAACATGGGGTCGAGAATGATGTACCTTACCAAAGAGCCGAAGATGTTCATTTAATTCTTCAAACTTACTAACCCCGAACGCTAACAAGTACTACTTATACTCCGCGTAAATTAAATTTAGCTCAATTCAAAATTATTTTGTACTAATACTCGATTGTACATCGATCTGATTCCTCGAACGCAGCACCTAACAATGTAGCATTTAAACACCGCGACACTCAGGCACGTACTGGTTTTTGTAACTGAGCGGGTGACGGCTCCCTAGGTGCAACACTCGCACTTTCTCTTGCTTCTACTACCATAGCGAACACATTATCTATTTCTCAAGCTAACAATTTGTTTTTAATATCAGTGACTAGTGCACAATAAATAGTTACAGATAGTTGTACAGAAAGTGAAATTCCTTTACTACTCCACCCGTCATTTTATCCCAGCAATGTAATACAGAGCGCGATTGCATTGAGAAGGTGTTCAATCGCACACCCACAGTAGACGATAAGTTAATAACGTCAAGATTTAGAAATTTGCTATCCGATCTGCTCAGTCCAACTGATTGCCTGGGTGGAATCTATACAAGTCACCTGTGGTCTATCGTTACATAAAATGCATATATGCTCTTCGTGGGCACACTGGAGTCCTTCAATGCTGCTATTGGCGTGGTCCAGTTTGTTAACTAGTAGTACGTTTTCGTCTACAGTAAGATCATAAATTGGTATTGCATGTCGTCCTTAGGTAAATGTTGGTGGAGATATTAGCATTCGTCCCAACAATAAGTATCTTTGTTTTGTTGTTGTTTAATCTCCGTATGTTTGGCCCATTTGACGATTCTGTCTATGTCTTCGTTGATCTTCTCTATTTCATTATTAAGATTTCTGGGATGGCAGGACTTGCAGTATCTTACAGTAAATATGAAAAATATAATGTAAATAGAAAAACGGAGTCCTAGAATCGGCCCTTGTGGAAGACCTCATTGAATAAGTCTCCACGAAGATTTGAATAGCTTGGTAACGGTTAGGTAGGTCCGATTCATTCTAATTGATGGCATTATCAGAGAAACGAAGTTTCTTCAGAATTTGATGTAGTTTAACATATATAACCCTCTCAAATGCTTTTGAGAAGTCGAAAAAGGCCATAACCGTAACCTGCGTTTTTTCAACCCCCAATCTTGCCTTATCAAGGAGTCAGATAATAGAAGTCTGCTGGGTGCTATGATTTTTTCTATAGGCAGACTGATACTCCTCAAAAAGTTTATGGTTCTTAATAAAATTGCTTAAGTGCGTCACAACAATTTTTTCAGTTTCCTTATATATGGAACAGAGTAAACTGATGGGTCCAAATTCTGAAGCTGTAGAAGGATTTTTAATTTTAGGAATAGTTTTGATAACCGATTTTTCCAATTTGCCGGGAAGATACATGCCATAAAAGAGAGTGTTGTAATATCCTACAAACTTTGTCCCTAACTTTCATTAAATTTTTTATGTGGGCATTCGCCCAAGGCGTAGTTCGAGATATTTTGCACAAATTCGTTTCATGCGAGAATTATTCTACTTTTTGTTTATGTCTGAGGAGAAAAATATTTAATTCCAATTATGCAGTTCAAGATCACCACACAGTCGTTATCAGAAAATTGTAAATAATCTCAATAAGTGCGAATTTCGTTAAATTTCTTGATTTTCTTCGAAATTTTAAATTCAAATGAGATGAGATCATGACCCGATAGAAATGGAACCTCAGTCTGTATATAGTTGGTATATTCCATGGAGTTATCGACAATTTCAAGATCATTTTAAGATTCCGAGTTCTCAAGGTGATGGGTAGTTAGAGACGGTATTAGAAAAAAATTATCGGATATATTGAATTCATTAAGATTAGTACTAAACTGATGATCCCTTGGGTCTATGTCGAAATCACCCGCTATGGCACGATTTGAGTATCTGAGAAACTCGGGCAGAATTATTTCCTCAAACGAGCTGATGTATCCCGATTTTTTAGGGCTATTCACAACCTATTAATATATTTTCAGATTTGTCTACCAAGTATTTGAAGTAACACGTATTCCGGATTTTGAAGATATAAACCATTTCCATTGGCTGACGATGACAAGGCAATTATTCTACCCTTCACACACAAAGACCCAAATTACATTATGGAAATTGGTGTCAAAGTATTACCGAGAAGCATTAATCTTTTTACCATTTAGAGATTGAGTATTAACATAGCAAATACGTAAACTATAATCACTCAGATCCATAGTCAATATTGTTAATTTTATTTTTTAAGCTTTCTGATCATGATAGGACATTTTTTACCATCTACTGGCGCAGCTTCCTCCGATTTGCAGCTAAGACAACATACTTTTGTGCCTTTAACCGAAGATCTTTCCATTCCATGCTAATTCCCACAGATACCGCAATGTATTTTCTTAGGCGAACAGAAGCGAGAAACATGTACAAATTCAAGGTACTGGAAGCAATACTTGAGCACAACGCACAAAATGATCAGTGAAACGATATGAAGAAAAGCCTAAATAAACACGATTCTGTTGTAAAAGTGAAGATCTAACATTAGAGGGAATTGCTACAACAACTTTAGTCATAAACATTTTGTCTTTGGTAGGATAAATGTAAGTAACTTTAGCATCAGAACCAATAAAGTCATCAGCGATTTCCTCAGTCAAAGCAGGGATTAAATTTCGATAAATTTTTAATTTTAAAACCTCCGTTAGACTTGTCCATCTCTTGTCGCATCTTAAAAAGATGGATTTTACTTCAATCCTAACAGCATTGCCCTCAGTTTTGTATATTCTCTCAATTTTTTAAATTAACACTAGCAGGATTTATAGATTTTATAAGGGTATCTCTCGTATCATTAAAAGTTTTGAATTTTTTAATAGACGGTAGAGTGGGAGATGCTATAAAGCTGGACGTTTAAGGTACGTCAACAGTGGGACCACGAGGTATTTGTATTTTATTGGTAGTGTTTAGAACATCAGAATATCTAGGAATGGAATTCAAGTCATCTATGTTAGTAATTTTAGATAATATATCAACAAGCGTACAATTCTCACTAACAAATTTGTTTGACAATAATGCCATAAGCATGCACAAGGGAACTAAGTGCCGTTTGAGATGTACGAACAAATTCTGGAGCATTTCTTTCTTACCTGCAGTTGCTTTTTATTGCACAATATATTTGTTAAACGCTATAGTAGTTTGCATCTCCTTTCGCGTATTTCAGCAGCTGATATAGATTCAATGCCAAATCAATAGAACTACGAGATGACCCTATAAAATCTGCCGGCGAATATAGGCTTGCTAGTGGTGAATTTAAAGAAAAGTCAATTTTTTTGCTGGGCTATTCATCTATTCGTTCGTTCTATTCGTCGGAGGGAGCTTCGCATTATTTGTATTATTCTTAACCCTCGATCGTGTATTACCTGACATGCGTAGTTTGTGCAATCGCCTTGCCTAGATTTAGGCTTAATGGGGACTACAATACAAGAATAAAAGTAGAGATTATTAGAGAGATCGCCAATTCCCCGGAAAAAAGTGAGGCGGCCTACGTGCGCACGTTGCGCGGCTGCCTCTCGCGGCCAAGCGCAGGAACCGTGCACACATTTTTTATTAGTAATTAGAATATGTGCATGTGCGTATCGGGGAGAACGGAGAGCTACCTAAAGACGCGTCTCGCCGCGTCGGCGATGCGCGCGAATGTAATATGCAGGTAGTCCTTAAGTACTTGGAGTAGGTACTCCAGGTATAGGGGAAGTCGGAAGGCATCGGAGAATGCCTGCACGATCTTCGCCCATCTCACCGAGTAGAATGCGTTTCCTTCGTCGAGTCTTGCCAAGAGCACTATTGGCCTGTCCTTATGGGGTTTGGTCTGTGCTCTGTCAAAGGAGTCAATCACTTTCCGGATCTTTCCTATCGTCAACCGATGTCTGAAACCGTATTGTCTGTCGTTCAAGTTTCCAGCGTCCTGAACCTCGTGTTGGATTCGCGGTCTAAGCAGCATTTCGAAGAGCTTGCCAAGTGTATTCAGCAAGTTCAGCGTTCTGTAGGATGACGGCGACTCCGGATCCCCTCCCTTCCCTTTGTCAATGAGAATCAACCGTGCCGTCTACCAGTCTTTGCTGAACACCCCTGCCATCAAGCACGTATTGTGCTGGTTCAGGACTATTTCCGGGCGTCGTTTTGCAACTATCCCAAGGATTTCATCCGAAGTGGGATGCCATCCGAACCTGGTGCATTGCCCGCCGCGAGCTGAGCAACAGCCAGGCTCAGCTCACCCCGCGTGAATTCCGGCACCCCGCCGACATCATCGTTCCCCCACACTTGTTCGGAGTGTGTTGGGATGAGTCCATGGACGATTCTGTCCATTGTTTCTTCATCTCTGACTACCGGTGAACCATTCCGCCCCAGGTTGCGGGTGACGATCTTATAACCCGCTCTCCAAGGGTCTGAGTCTACCTCGTTAATCAGTTTGGTTCAACTTTCTTTTTTACTGTCATTGATAGCACGCCTCAGTATTTTTTACGATACGCGGTACTCCTCCGAGTGGGCCACCGTATTCACTTTGTCGCGGGTGCGCTGAGCCCTTCGTCAGACCGCAAGCATTTGCGCCAGAGATGCACGATCTCTTCAGTCCACCAGTACACCGGTTCAGTCTTGCGGACATCTCTAACAGCAGGCGTTCTCGTTTGTTTTTTGTGGACATACCCGACTCGATGGTCCTTGCGTTAACATCCCCTGCGAAAACCATGTTTCCGGTGGTACTCCGTAACGCGTCCTCGAGCTTTGTTCAAACTCCGCGGCGGCGCAGTTCGGAGTAAGATATATGCTGACGTAGGTTACGCCTGCTATCCTCACCCAAACGTAATTATCGCCCTTTCCATGGTCCTTTGTTCGCGACACCCCCCCCCCCCCCGCTCCAAATCCACAAGGCCGCGGAGCGAGGGTTGTTGGTGAATCACGTAGGGATGTTCCTGTCTCTGTAGGGTTCACTTATCAGTATAACGTCTGCTTTCAGTTCAATGACTAACGGCGTCAGCAGGTCATATGCTAATCTACTGCCATTCAGATTACCCTGGAGTGCCGTCGTCTTTTTTGTCACGTGCGTGCTGTCCTCTGTCTGTAATATCAATAGTCGAGGCACCTATAATATCTTGTTACCGTCAGTCGGGTTCGCACCCGGCAGTTGACAAACCCAATTTTTATTCATCCTGTGTTGAGGAGACATGTCGCGTCTCTGTTTGGGCCAATGACCGAGAACTTCGCCGTCCTTCGTCTTTGTGACACCTCTAACCGCGAGGGTATTATGGGCGTCATCAATCGTCCGTATCGTCCGTACCACATCCGCAACCATCTTACCGGCTAAATGTCAGATCAACACCGCTCCACCCTGTTGTTTCGGGGCATTGTGGGTTGAGCGTCGCCGGCGCCCAGCAGTTCTGTTAGGTTCCGTCATATCCTCCTGTCCTGCGCTAGACTTCTTCATTTTCTTTTTCTTTTTCTTTTTTATTTTAATTCTCCATCTTTTCAACTTCCTGTTGCATCCGCATTACCACCCTTTTCTGGGTATGTTCGGTATTGAGTGTCTCTGAGGCGCTGAAGAAGCTCGTTATGCTTTCGCCTCTGCTGCGGAATCCATCCGAGATCCCCGGTAAAAGATACTCGATGATGGTTGGAGCACCCGTTTCTGGGTACTTTGGACATCCGTGCCTCGGTTGTTGTTGTTAATTTCTTGATTCGTCCAGCATATCTTTGATTGTTAAGACTGTTCGTCCACCATGGGAGCCAAACCTGAGTGTGGCTACTATCCCAACCTCGTCTTTGCCCTAGTTATGGATGCCGAAGCCGAGAAGCGGTTTGTCGGGGGGTCAGCCCTATCGTCACCTAGGGACTCCAAAAAAGAGATTACGGGTAGGCTCGCGTCATAATGAAGAAATAGGCTTAACGTCACCTCTATCGAGTGGGTGATGTCGAATCCGTCTCGAGACTGACCCAAACCTCAGGCTAGACGGTGTGCGATTGGCCCTACGCATTTTCGGGTATAAGGGAATACTGACCTTCATACCTACGCTCGACTGGCCTGGTTTAACCCTTCCATTAGCTCCAGTTGGTGAGAACACGGGCGGCCCTCCCACTTTGAAACATGCACTTTCACTGGGACTTTGCCCGTATTTCAGGGACTTACGATTTCTAATATTACTAATGCAGAGGTTAGGTACTGAATTCGCGCAACACCCCGATCGAGGAGTTAACTACTCTCTCCTTGGCTAGTCTAAACGGAATATCCACAGGCCGTCGGCCGCAGCCACTTTTACTCTGTTCATTCATTCAACCATGCTCACCATTCCTTTGGCCAGCCATGACTGGTCATTCTCCGATCCACGACCTGGGGACGCGCCCCGTAGCATGGAAAAATCCTCATCTATCGTTAAATAGAACCCGGAGTATAATAGTATAATAATAATAATTATTATATTCACATAATCCGACCGTCGTACTGAGCAGACGTGTTTACGTTTTGCTCTTTAGTAAATACAATATCAGGGTCGTTAGAAAAATTTTAAACGGTTATTTGAATGGATAATACGGAAACTATTTTAAATTATTATTTAAAAAATAAGTATACAATATCCGGATATAAAAGATTCTTTGAGCCAAAGCCTTGTTACTTAACAGATTATAAATATAATGCCGCCGAAGGAGAAGCAGCCTCCTGACAAGTCTTCGATAAGGAGTTATAGGTGCTGTGCAAAAACTACAGTTAAAACAGTAGTTTGCATAATTTGTGAAAGTGTTTACCATAAGACTCATTTTAATAAATTAAGTAATACAAAGTATGTTAGAGAAACTTTAGTTATCTGCCCAGAGCATAACCAAGAAAACAACATCCAAAATAGAAGAAAGTGATTTTAGTGAGTCAACCAGATACCTAATAACACAAATAAAATTGAAAAAGACAGAATAATTACAGAAACAATTATTAGAAGAAATAGCAAACAAAACTGAAGATTTGCATAACAACTTTAGTAAATGAATTTCTAATTTTACTGTTTTTTTTCTTTTATTATATTTACTGATACTAGAAGTCATATTATTTGTATTTAAATAAAGGGTTTTGATACATTAGTTTTATTTATTTATTATTTTTAAAGTTTTGAATATTTTTTAAGATTTTCAATCACAGGATGTGGTTGTATAGAGCCTCTGACTTATTTTATGCTCTTGATTTTTCAGCGGTACCATGAGAAGGATACTGACATAATAATTGCTTTCCTGTGAGTGAATTTTCTTCTGCTTTGAACTTCTGCAGTTATAACTCTGATGTCGATTGAGCCTCATGATAACTGCTGTCTGTTTAACACTACTTAGTTTGTTACTTCAGGCTTATACTATTCTTTCAGCTGAACGGGCCATGGATTACAGCTATGGCCAGCTTTCCAGTGCATTTGCAGAAGATCTATGGTTATAGCAGTTATCGTATCCAGTATTATTATTTTTTAATTATATTCCAAGCTATATAATAGATTAACATTTGATAAATTATTTTCTTTATTTTACAGATAGAATAAAGTTTTAAGTGCAAGAGGATGGTCAAGAGGCCAATGTCACTAAGGTGTCAG